>PVJX010001235.1:8727-172794 GCA_004027295.1 Dolichotis patagonum | reverse complement strand
AAAAAAAAGACAGATCACCTATAAAGGAAAACGTATAAGAATCACAGCAGACTTCTCAACACAAACAATGAAGTCAAGAAGAGCATGAAGTGAAGTATTTCAGATCCTAAAGGAAAACCACTTCCAACCCAGACTGATGTATCCTGCAAAACTGTCCTTCAAAATGGATGGAGAAATAAGATACTTACATGACAAAGAACAGCTGAAGAACTTCATGATCACCAAACTAACCTTACAAAGAAAACTGAAAGACATTCTAGATATACATGGGATAAAACCACCAAGCAAGGCAGGCAAATAAATAAAATGGAAAGCTAAAGATACAACAGCAGAAAGAACATGTCAACAATAAATCAATATACAATAGTTACAACCATTAATGTAAATGGCCTCAACTCACCAATCAAAAGAATTAGACTGGCAGAATGCATCAAGAATCAACATCCAACCATATGCTGTCTACAAGAAACCCATCTAACCCAAAAGGACACTCATAGACTGAAAGTCAAGGGATGAAAAACAATACTTCATGCAACAGGAAAGAAAAAAAAAGTGGGAGTAGTCATCCTGTTTGCAGACAATATGACTTTCAAACCAAGAATAATCCAAAGAGATAAAGAAAGTCACTACATACTAGTTAGGAGAAAACTTCAAGAGGTAGAGATAACAATCTTAAATATATATATACCAAATTCCAGAGCACCCAGCTATATAAAGCAAATACTAACAGAAATGAAAAATCAAATAAGCAATAACACAATTATAACAGGAGACTTTAACACACCACTGACACAAAGGGACAGATCAACTAGACAGAAAATCAGCAAAGACATAACAGAACTGAATCACACCTGTTAACAAATGGACTTGATAGATGTAAACAGAGTGTTTCATCCAGCAACATCAGAATATACCTTCTTCTCAGCAGTACATGGGGCATTCTCTAAAAGAGGCCATATACTAACCCACAGAACATATTTAAGTAAATGCAAAAGAATTGAAATTATCCCATGCATGTTATCGGATCATAGTGTCATGAAAATAGAAATTAATGATAAAAGCAACTGCAAAAACCTCACAAACACATGGAAACTGAGTAATACACTCTTGAGCAACCAGTGGGTCACAAACAAGATTAAAGAAGAAATTAAACAATATCTACAATCAAATGAAAATACAAACACAACTTATCGGATTTTGTGGGATGCAATGAAAGCAGTCCTAAGAGGAATATTTATTGCATTGAGTTCCCACATCAGGAAGACAGAATGAACACAAATAAACAACCTGATGCTACAACTCAAACATCTAGAAAAGGAAGAACAAACCCAGCTCAAAGCCAAAAGAAGGGAGGAAATTATAAAGATCAGAGCAGAAATTAATGCAATAGAGACTAAGAAAACAGTACAAAGGATCAATGAATCAAAGAGTTGGTTCTTTGAAAGAATAAATAAAGTTGATAAGCCCCTGGACAACCTTATTTAAAAAAAGGAAAGAAAAAACTCAAATTCATGCAATAAGGAATGAAAAAGTTGAAATTACTACAGACTCAGTGGAAATACAGAAGATCGTCAACACGTATTTCGAAAACCTCTACTCTCATAGGTTCGATAACACAGAAGAAATAGACAGATTCCTAGATACATATGAACTACCGAAGTTGGATCAGGAAGATGTAAAAATGCTGAACAATCCAATTTCTATTACTGAAATTGAAAATGTAATTAAGTCCTTGCCAACAAAGAAGAGCCCAGGCCCAGATGGATTCAATGCAGAATTCTACAAGAAATACAAAGAAGACTTAACCCGACACTCCTCAAACTTTTCAGTGAAATCAAACAGGAAGCAATTCTTCCTAAGTCATTCCTGGAAGCAAATATTATTCTAGAACCAAAACCAGAGAAACACCCAACTAAAAAAGAGAACTATAGGCCAATCTCCCTGATGAACATAGATGCAAAAATTCTCAATAAAATATTGGCAAACAGGATGCAGCAAATCATCAAGAAGATTATACAACATGACCAAGTGAAATTCATCCCAGGAATTCAGGGATGGTTCAACACATGCAAATCAATAAATGTAATTCACCATATCAATAGAGCCAAAAGGAAGAACCACATGATCATCTCCATAGATGCAGAAAAAGCTTTTGATAAGGTCCAACACTCATTCATGATAAGAACCTTACAGAGAATTGGAATAGAAGGTCTTTACCTCAATATGGTAAAGGCCATCTATGACAAACCAACAGCCAGCATCATATTAAATGGTCAAAAACTGAAAGCTTTTACATTAAAATCAGGCACAAGACAAGGATGTCCCCTATCACCGCTCCTATTCAACATAGTACTGGAAATACTAGCCAGAGCAATAAGACAGGAAAGAGAAATAAAAGGAGTAAAGATAGGAAAAGAGGAAGTTAAATTATCATTATTTGCAGATGACATGATACTTTACATAGAAGACCCCCAAAACTCTATTGAAAGACACCTAGGTATAGTAAATAAATTCAGCAAGGTAGCTGGATACAAAGTCAATACTCAAAACTTGATAGCTTTTCTATACACTAACAACAAATGTACTGAGAGAGAAATAAGAGAAGCCACACCCTTTACACTAGTATCCAAAAAATGAAATACTTAGGAGTTAATCTCAAAAAAGAAGTATAAGATCTATGCAGGGAAAATTATAATGCCCTGAAAAAGGAAATTGAAGAGGACCTCCGAAAATGGAAAGACATCCCCTGTTCATGGAAAGGAAAAACAAACATTGTGAAAATGGCCATTCTCCCAAAATTACTATACAGACTCAATACAATCCCAATCAAAATACCACTAACATACCTCATAGATCTAGAGAAATCACTCCTAAAATTCATCTGGAACTAGAAGAGACCAAGAATAGCAAAGGCAATTCTATGCAACAAAGGCAAGGCAGGATGCATCACAATCTCTGACTTGAAATTATACTACAAAGCTACAGTAATAAAGTCAACATGGTACTGGAATAAAAACAGACCTGAAGGTCAGAGGAATAGATTGGAAGATACAACCACACCTACAAACTCACTCAACCACCTTATCTTTGATAAAGGTACCAAACATGTTCGCTGGAAGAATGACAGTCTCTTCAACAAATGGTGCTGGAAATACTGGCTATCCATATGCAGAAGACTAAAACTAGAACCATGCCCATCACCATGTACTAAACTAAAATCTAAATGGATCAAAGATCTAAATATTACAACAGAAACACTAAGTCTGTTGGAAGACAAAGTAGGTAAAAACCTCAAAGATATAGGGATATGTAGAGAATTCATGAACAAGAATCAAACTGCACAGGAAATACTTCCCAGAATCAATAACTGGGACCATATCTTATTAAAGAGTTTCTGCACGTCAAAAGAGATTTCCAGCAGAGTTTAAAAAAATCCCACAAATTGGGAAAAAATCTTAATAGACAGTTCCTCAGACAAAGGACTTCTCTCTAGAACTTATAAAGAATTAAAATAAAATCAGACCCTCGAAATTCAAAGACCCAATCCAAAAATGGGCATCTGAAATGAATACATAGTTCTCAGATGAAGAAATACGAATGGCAAATAAATACATAAAAAAAATTCATCATCATTAGTCATGAGAAAAATGCAAATTAAATCCACACTGAGATTCCATCTCACTCCAGAAAGATTGGCCAAGTTAGAAAACACTACCAGCAACAAGTGTTGGAGAGGCTGTGGGGAACAAGGAACTCTTCTGCACTGTTGGTGGGAGTGTAGACTGGTGCAACCACTGTGGAGGTCAGTCTGGAGATTCCTCAAAAAGCTGGGTATGGAGGTCCCATTTGACCCAGCTATTCCACTTCTAGGCATATTCCCAGAAGATCTGAAAACATCATACCACAGTAATATATGTGCACCCATGTTTATAGCAGCATAATTTGTAATAGCAAAATCCTGGAAACAATCTCAGTGCCCATCAACTGAGGAATGGATTAAAAAGTTGTGGTATTTCTATACAATGGAGTACTACTCAGCTATAAAGAATGATCACATCAAGATATTTATAAATAAATGGACATGACTTGAGACCATACTCATAAGAGAAATAAACCAAACTCACATTGTAAATACCATATAGTCTTCCTAGTATGAGAGTTGGTAAGAGTATATAAGATTTTATAGTAATCCTGAGTCCCCATCTCATAGCTTTGAAGCCTTTCAATGTTTTCATTCATCATTTGGAATGTTTTTATTCTGTTTTGTTTGACTTTATTATACGTGACACTATGAACAGCTGTTTTGAAGAGAACAAAACATTATGACAGCTATTGCTGATTTAATACCATCCTTCTTAGAAGTCCTACCAAGCTTCTAGTCTTCTATTTCCATTGGTTCTATCTATCACATTTTGTCTTATTGGGATTTGAATATGTGTGAAAGTATAAACAAAGTTTTTATTGAAAATGAGATATTATAGTACCCATTGATCATTCTCTGTTATTCAGTTCAGAATGCCCTGTAATTCTTTCACTCTTTGAATGGTTTTATACTTTTTTGTTATGTTTGATATAATTGTATTTGAAACTATGCTCAACTATAGCAGAGAAAGAAATATTGTGATAGCTATTGTTAAAGTCCAGTTGTCTTAATGTTAAGTATTGTGTTGCCTATGTTGTCCGGTTCTGATCTGCTCTGTACTGATGTCTTTTGTCTTCTTCTCTTTAAAATAAAATGGAAAAAAAGATATAACCTTATAGCATTGGAGATCAGTGATGATTTTCTATAGAGCAGAGATCAACATGATGGGTTAGTATAAAAAAGTTGGACATAGAGGAGGAAAAATATACACTCTTGTGGGGATGGTAGGCCTGATAATGACGGTGATGATGCTGTTGCCAGCGGTGGCAGTTACAGCAATGATACTGATGAAGATGATGATCAGAACTGTCATGATGATTAACTACAGTACTAACTTACCCTCTTCTACTATCCGTAAAATCCCAAATTTCCAGCATGTAATTCAGTTAACCTTGAACTGTCCACACTTCCTTTCTTGTTTCCTTTAATACTCACAGTCCACACTTAGCAGTCTAATAATATAATAGTAGCAACTTGGGAGTTGAGATGGGTCTCTTCACAGTGCTTTTCCATGGTACAGTTCTACCATGCACTCTTAGCAAAACGAGCAGACAATTTGATGGAGGAGACACAGTTTAAATATAATGTATGCCTGAGTTACTTTTTTGTTGCTAAGACATAATCCCCTACATGAGTGAGGATGACCTTTCAGAGTTCACATAAACAGCTCACAGTGGCATGCATGCCATAGGCTCCCCACCCCTACCCTATTCCCACAAATTAAAGGAAGAATGACCTTTTTTTGGCTCACAGTTTGTAGAACTTTTAGTTCATAGTTGGTTAGATCCAAGGAAGAGCAGCACAGCAAGGGAAAAGCAATTCATGGTATGGCATCTAGAAGCAGAGAATCAGGGGAGGAGGGAAAGGAAAACTCTCCAAGACACCCACTTCCAACCAGGCTTCACTTTCCAAATCACATTTGGCTATAAACTCACCAGTGGAGTAATCCACTGGTGAATATCACATTCCCATTATCCAATCACATCCCAAATCCCACCTATGAGTGCATGAGCCTTTGGAGGAACATCTAGATAAAAACCATAACAATGTATATGCCTCTCTTTATGGGAACACTTTTATCTTTGTTATTAGTATTCATATTGATGAAACCTTCATAATACTTTACAGTGATTAAATAGTTAAAGCTATCACTTTTTTCATCATTTTCCTAGCTAAAAACATGGCCTTAATATTTCATGTTTTGTTGCCTTTTGGGCATTTCCCATATTGTATTCTCCAAATGTTGCCCTTTTGTTATCAAAACGTGGGAACAGTTGTGGTAAGTGTCTTCTCAGAAACCATCTGGCAGAACACTGTCACAGCCTTCTGCTGCAACTCCATCTATGCTATAGTTGTCTAATATCAAAGGATTTCTCTCCACCAAAACCCATCAGCTTTCATAGAAAGATTATCCAATGAGTCTTATACCTCTATATGCTTTTTAAAAAGAGGACATATGGGGAAGAAATTCCAAGACAGGAGATTCTATGTGAAATCATGTGGCAATAAACAATAACATAAATATCTGAAGAAAGAATGTTCTATAGGCACACAAGCACAGTCTCTGCAGAGAACTGATAGGAAATTCTTAGGTTCCATTTCACAGGACTTTGTCACCCCCAGGAATACTGCATCAGGCTTGGGTCTCCAACACCTAACTTTAGTAAGTGTTCTAGGATATTGTTTTTGATACATTCCTTGCAAACAAAAATTGCTTTTATATTGAGCAAGGTAATCTATGAATTTACAGAGTATGTCGAATAAATGTTTCTAATTTAAGAGACTAAGCAAGAATTCTTCAATATGTGGCTAATGAAATAAAGCTCAAGAATGCACTATGGACATATCTATAATTAATAATTTTTGAATAACTTAATTTGGAAGGTTGTAGTTGACTGATGAACAATAATTTCAACTTAATAAATGCTGATATTGACCAACCAAGAAACCAGTAGCTCCTCAAGAAATTTAAAGAAAATACAAATATATCTGGCTTATTTAAACAGATTACACATTACTTTAAAATTGCTTATAAAATATGATATTTTATAAGAAAGGAAAGAACACTGAATGTTTAATTGGAAATTATTATTAATGCTGACATTGTACAGAATCAACCAGAAAGAAAGAAAGGCAGAATAAAGGAAAGAAGGAAACATACAGATGGAAGGAGAAAGAAAGAAACAAATTTGTCTCTTGAATCAGTGTGTGCAGAGGCAATGATGAATGTGAGAAGGCACAACGCAACCTGCCCTACTATTAAAAATGTAGGCAGTGCATTCATGCTATTGTGGTGTAGCATTATGAAATACACCATATTATGGATGGACCTTTAAAAGGTGCACCAATATCCTAATCAGAACTAGAAAATTCTACCACTAGAATTTTTTGAGTTGAATTTATGTTCCTAAAATATTAGTAAAAAATGTAAGTTAATGCTAGTTATTCTCTTGGTGATTAATACATGTTTGTGAGTTGGTTTACCAAAATAAAGTTCAACACTAGGGATTTTTTAGTACCAACAAGGGAATATAAGTTGTAAAATATGCACATTTAATATGACTAAGATAGCGAAACATGTTACCACAACATATTATAGAAGGAAGATTATCTTAAAATTTTGACCTATAGAAAGGAATCTATCAGTTTATCTACAGACTAGAAATGATTGTTATAGTCTAGGTCTTGTGACTTTTTGCCAAAATACAATTATTCCCTGAGTTTCCCTCTTGACAGTAGCACCACCATTTATTCCTTATGTCTAGAAACTTTTCCTGGAAAATTAGAAACTTTATTCTTCCTTATTCCTTCCAGTTTCATGACCTACCATCTCTTCATTCACTTGAGTCCTACATTCTCATTATTTATCATATTTATTTGTGATTTATTGTTTAATTTCTCTAATCAGAATGATCTACTTATATAATTGAGGATCTATTATTTTGGACATAAAGAGGTATGGATTTGGCTGTTATAATAATGGTAAAGGGAATAATGGCAGAGCTCATAGATATAAAAAGTACAGAATCAGATTTGATGGTTTCACATGAGGAAAATGATCAACTAGAATTCTTCTTTAGATAATTTCCATTTTCTGGCTGAGTTTTTGGGAGAGCTGGTCCAAAAAAGAAACAACTACACAATATGCTAACAGTCACTCATTTTCTAGTAGCTGAAGAAGCCTCTGAGATGTAGTGGAGATTTGTTTGGAAAAAAGTACATGGAAGCATCTCATTAAGGGGATCTTCTGTGCCCTTCTTAACCCCAAAGTTTGGGAGTAGAAAATCAAGAATGTTTGAAAAGACACTAAGGGGCTGAGGACTTAGTTCAGTGTCACTAGTGCCTGCCTGGCAAGCACAAGGTAGTGAGTTCAATCTCTGGTACAGAGAGAGAGAGAGAGAGAGAGAGAGAGAGAGAGAGAGAGAGAGAGAGAGAGAGAGAGAGAGAGAAGGGGAGGGGAGGGAAGAGAAGAGAAGAGAAGAGAAGAGAAGAGAAGAGAAGAGAAGAGAAGAGAAGAGAAGAGAAGAAGAGAGAACAGAAGAGAAAGAAGAAGAGAAGAGAAGAGAAGAGAAGAGAAGAGAAGAGAAGAGAAGAGAAGAGAAGAGAAAAAGAAAAGATGCCGAAAAACCAAGTTGCTGCCTTTACAGATCACTCTTCACTAGAAGATGAAGAAGAGTTGTGGCCTGCTTTTCCAAAAACCTAAGAATTTGTCCAAGAATAAGAGGTGAAATGATAAACAGAAATCAGAAAATTGGTATAGTTGCCTGCTCCCTGGGAAAATATGACACCAAGGGAGTACTGGTCTGACCAATCTGGCAATGCTTTCCACTTTAGGATGCAAGAAACTGGTCAAGAAGAATGTGTAGACAGGGTATGGAAAAAGAATAGAATAACCCTTGGATCTTAAATACTGTACTCCTGCTACCACACTCTCTATCCTTACCAGTAGGAGCACTTCTTGAGTTTCACTCACAATGAAACTAACACACCTCAGGAAGTCTATCCTTATGTACTTCTATCAGGAGATTCAATCCTCAAATTAATTCTGTATAGTATGCTCTACTCTAGGGCTTTAATTTGTCAGGTGAATGATTATAAGAGTTAAGTAAATGGCACAGCTCATGATAAACTGATGTGAGGATATAAATGGTTTAATATTTCAGGAGAAAAATGGTTTTACCAAGAAAGGAGGCAGAAACAGAGGGAATTCACTATAGGTATCAACAATAAGAGTATGTTCCAGGGGCTATGTATTTAGCTCAGTGGCTTAAGTGCCTGCCTGGCAAGTGCAAGGTCATGACTTTGATCCCCAGTAATCCCTCCCCGAAAACAGTAATAATAATAAGAGTATGTTCTGGCCAGAGATAGTGTGTATGGATGTGTGATATAATCAAGGTTATGATTCTACAGTGTCTATTGAGACAGATCATCAGGAAATTCATTGGAGATGGGAAATAAAAAATACGCAATGGTTTGATGTTCTGAGTCACCCACCAGCATGAAGAAGCCCCCAGCAAGAGAGCAGAGTGACTTCTTCTCTCAATGTGAGTCAGGACAGGACAGAATTTGCCACCTTTGATATCCAGCATCCCAGGACACTGTGCCTTGTCCTGAATGAGTGCTGTATTTTTACCCTACTGGCCTCAACTCTTACCTCCCCCTCACTGGACTTACACATTAGCAATATACTCCTGTAGCTGAAAGCTGCTAAAAAAGTACCTTACTGCCTAAATTCTAATGTGTTTAAAGTGGAAGAATTACTATCTCTATCCTCATTCATCCAATAGGAAAATAACCAACTTCCATGTCCAGTGCAATGAAATGATTGAAATTTGTCAGCATTAGAAGACTTCAAGGACTGACTCCTACAATTCCCCAGTTGATCTGTGCTTGCAATTCTCCTGTTGAAGTGCATACTTTTTACATAATAGAGTTCTCCCTCATGATCAGACCACCCTTGTAAGAGCAGTGATTTAGATTGATTTGAGTCATTTATAGCTTAGTATAAATAAGAAATCGAAAAGCAGATCTTGAGAGGGAAACAGGAAGCCTACAAGAAAAGAAAAACTAAGCGTCGTGATCCTGGGGACAAAGAAGAACCACTGTGCTTATGTCTTCATTTTGTGCATACCTTCTGAGGAGAAAAGTCGTCATCCATTTTACCCATTCAGTTCATAACTTCTAGGCCTCATTCAAGTTTACCCTGGTCAAATGGTAACATTTTTGTTAGACAAACCAAGGAGTTTGTCAGGAGGAGAGTTTAGTCAATAAAATCAATATCCATAACTAAAATTTAGTTTAGTCATATATTTTATTTCAAATGTATATGGAATAATCTATCTCTTGCCACATAATTCCAGCCTCAGCCAAGGTAAACTCTGCCTACATCTCCACATACACAGAGAAAAGTTATAAAGGTTTTGTGGTCATTATAGACATCTCTGTCCATGGGGAGTTTTGGCTTTTTTTTTTTATTTTGTAAACTCAACCTCAGCTAACACATAGGGGAGTCTAAATAAATCATTAAAAATCTTCATAGATAGGCAGTCCCAGTGAAAAAGTAAATTAACTAACGCACTTTGGACCAAAAGATATCATAGGAAGGCATCATATACTAATCCATTCTAAAATAAAGTAAGTTTTGTCACCTACTACTACTTTTTTTTTTTGGCCTTTCTCCCAGATGTTGTATTGAATGTATTAGCTACCGGGAGAAAGGTGTTTCTCAAAATACCCAAAGCTAAAGTATCAGATAGTAAATGGATCATACTCAAAAAGTAATGCTTGCCTCCAGAGAAGCAATATTTTTGAGTCTGTAAGACCCAGGGTCACTCCTGACTCTGCCATGTACTAGCAATGGGATTCCAAACACAGGATGCCAACTTTCTGTTAATCAAAGCTCTTATTTCCAAGTTACAGATACTCAACTTGAGATTATGTATTTGTATCAACCTGCATGACTAGGAAATCCAAGAAGTAAAGTGCTGTCTAGTCAGAATGGGGTTTCAAATGACTCATTTAATCATTTGAAACATTGGCTAAGGGCCTACTTTGGGCCAGGAGCTGTTCTAGGTGCTCAAGATATAACAATGAACAAAGCAGACACATCACTAAATATAGTATGGCAGATAGTGATAAGCACTATGGAGAAAAATAATCCAGGATTGGGCAGGATTGGAGTAGCTGTTAATTTACCAAATACTCAAAGAAGGGGTATCTGGGCAGACACATGAAAGAGAAGAGAGTTCAAATCCTTTCAGAAGTTCTGTCTCTGTCTCTCTCTCTCTCTCTCTCTCCCCCCCCATGGAGTTCATCTACCTATTTTTCTTCTGGCTTTTATTTCAATAGATTCATTATGCATGGTAGCAGAGATATCCATGAAAATCTCTGAGGCTGTTCATCTGTCCTATCTCTTCATCTCTTTGAAGAAGAGACACATTCTCTTTCAAAGTGACCCATAAGTCCTTGAGAAGGGACTTTGTCAATTCAGATATCAGGAGAAGCTTGAATACCTCATCAGAGAAATAGGATATTTTGTCTGAACAACCTAGACCACAGGGAGGAGAAACAAGACCACAGGAAGGAGAAACAGGACTGGGCAACTGAAATTATCACTGGACGAAAACACCAGTAGGATGGAAATGGAAGGACAATTGGCAATGGAAAAGCTAAATGTCTAGTATATATGTTCCTCAATATACTTATCTATAATTTAAAAGTAAATATGACTAAATGTGGTTTTAACATGCACACTAAAGATACCACACAGTGTATTTTTTAAATAATGGCTACTTATTAAATGTTGACCACTGTCTTACAGAAATCATAAGCCTTATAAAAGTCTTTATGCTTCTTGCTGGGGGTGGACAAATTTTGCTCTTCTCTCTTCTTGGCAGCTACAACAGCTCATTCTATGTTTTGGGCATATATCTCTAAGAAAGAGCTGCATTTATCATAATCCTTCCAGTAGCCTACTTCCTGAATACCACTGGGTATAAGCACTTGGTTCTGGCCTCATGATGACAGCACCACTAATAATTTAGGAAAATAAATATGGGTATGCCAAAATGATACACCACTGAAAGCCACAATATAATCATATATGACAAAATCATTGTATCTTTGATCTAAAGCATCAAAGATATAATAATAAATAAAAGCTTAGTTTCTGCTTTTGTTTTCTGGAACACTTTCACTTAAATTCAGCTTCTTTCTAAAACCATGTCTCTAACCAAGAAGTAAACTTTAATTGCAAAATGTTCTGCCACCAGCATGTTGACTGAGAAGTAAAGAGCATAGAACTGCCATGTTCTGTGCATTGATCTTTAGGAGTGAAACTGAGAACAAAGAAGTGGTAATGAACTCAACATGCATGCTGTGATTTATAAAATTACAGTGAATGATTACATTAAAAATATTATAGCAGAAGACACTTTCCCATTAATGTTCCTCAAAATACTTGCCCTAACTTTGAACACATTTATCTCATTATTCTTTCCGTTATTTGAAGCAGTATTGGAAGTCTTCTTTCATAATTTATCTTGGTTTCCTCCATATCCTGAATTGATTAAAAACATTTATGGAAATTTCTCTTAAATAAAACCATTACATTATGTACTCATCCACGTTATTCACAGAATCTAGCATTTTCTGAGTTTTGACTCTTCTTCCATGTCCAAAGATTGTGAAAAATAAACATTTTTAATCAATTGAGAACATTGAAGTAGCCATACTAGTCTGACTAAAGACACTCATGAAAGATGACTTTTGGAACCACCAAGAAAGTGACAAGTATGTGATTGAAGCCAGGGGTGATGGAGATTAATCACAGTTTGTTTTTAGAAGGAAATTAATCACCATGTGTTTTTTATTAAAATGACTTTCTAGACACACCACTGGTGGGACACACCACAACCGGAACACAGAGACAGAGGAAACACACATTTTGGAGGGTAGAGTAATCAGGGAGACCAGCAATATGGAAGTATCTGAAGCAACAACAAGGAGCCAAGGCTTAGGCTCTGGAGAACTCCACCAACAGAAGGCTGGTGCTAGTCACCACATCCAGTGGCCCACATTGGCTCCATACCCAGCACAATATCCATTGTAAACTTGGCTGGAGTATACAGCAAATTTCTTGGACCTGACGTAGATACCATCACAGAACTGTAAACACCAGAGGTATTTTGCTACTTTTATTCTCTCTTATTTGTCTGATTGGCTATCCCTTTCTTGTCTGTTTGGAAGTCATCTTGTTTTGTTTTGTATTTTGTGATTATTTTTGTATTCAAGGGTTTTTTCCCCCTTTTTTCTCCTCTAGTTCTCTGATTTCAGCTTTTTCTTTCTATTCTTCTTTTTCTTCTTTTCTTTTTCTTTCTTTCTTCTTTTTTTCACTGTTTAGTTTTCTTGTCTTTCTTTTTCATTTTCTTATATTGGTTCTCTTTCTCTCTTTCCTCAACTATTTCTTGAATTTAACCTTTCAAGTGTGTAAACACTGGATCTTTCCTTTTGGTTACTCTTTTGCATTGTACTTCATTCTTCCCCTGCTGTGTCCTGCAGTTTTCCCAAACTTGGTTGATCATCCTTTGACCTCCAGTCTTCACTCTGCTGTATTTGACCTCATTCATCATCCTGTCCAATAACCATCTTAATACCTGTGCTCCCTGCAGAAGGATGAAATCACTCATAAGGGGAAAATCACTGCCATGTAAGTACATAGTATGTTTGATTTTCTTATATAACTTTAGACTTTTCTCCTGTGGTCAGAAGTAGCAGGCTAATAGTTACCATAGTTTTTCAGTAGTTAAGCTGTACTAGAAACTATTGTTATTACTAAATGTACTACTTTATCAAGGATGCCATACATGTTACAGTCAGGTTTTCTCCCTTGTTTGATACCACTGTGATAGTATGGGATCATATTCATCACCACAGCCCAGTAACAAAGGGTTAGAAACTGAGTCAAATAGTAACTTTGCATCCTTTACAGATTGGGAAAGTAGGGTCTTGGGATAGCTATAAAGAACCACTTACTTCTAGAGGACATTCCTGAAGAACAGACATCTCCTAGAGAAATCTCAATACTAGTGATAAAGCTGTCTATCCTAAGAAATAGGCAAGCAACAACATAGAAAACAAAGTAAAATAAGAAAGAAAATAGAAAATGACAAGATGCAGAAATCAAATACAACCCCAGGCCCTGAACCCACGCAGGACAAGCCCAGAACACAATGAGACAGAAAGAATTTGGAAGTCAAACACTGGAAGTTTATGAAATGATATCAACAAAAGTGAAAAACCAAATGGAAAAGCTGTATAGAAAATAATATCTCAGGTACAAAAGAAATGATGCTTAAAATGCATTAAAAAGGACACAGATAAAAGAATACATGAGCTTAGAAAACACTATGGAAACAAAAAATGTACAACATAAGTAATAAATGGAATCCATGAAAGAGATCCAAACAAAAATCTAAGAGATTAAAAAAGTATATGCAATGTTTTGAATGAAGGAGATGTAGCATATCAGATCTTAAAGACAGAATTGCAGCTAGTAGCCAGGAACAGAAAGATGTCTTAAAAATAGCAAGAGATCATGAAAAATCAATCAAACCACTACAAGAAAAAGCAAAAAAGTATAACATAAGATTGACTGTGGACAGTAACAAAACTGGAGACAGTGCAAATGCCATAATCTCCTCACAAAAATAATGGCATAAAATTTCTTAGGTGTGGATAAAGAATTTCACATACAAATAAATGAAGCATACATAACTCTGAACAGCCATAAAAAATTACACCAAGACATATAGTAAAAAAGATTCTAGAAATTATGCACAAGAACATAATATTAAAAACTGTTAGACAAAGAAATAGGTGATCTATTAAGGAAAGCCCATCAGAATAACAGCCAACTTCATGACAAAGACCTTCAAATCAAGAAGATCTTGGAGTGAAGCTGTTCAAGTCCTGAAAGAAAACAACTTCCAACTCAAATTTATGTACTCCAAAAAACTATCTTTCAAAATTAATGGATAAATAAGATACTCCCATGACAAAGAACAAGTAAAGAAAGTCATGACCACTGAAGTTACTCTAAAAATAGTACTAGAATATATTCTATACAGAGATAAAAAATGACAATTCCAAGAACAACAACAGAAAGAAACCTCTGAGCAGGGCAAGAAATTAAACAGAGAAGAAACAATAGAGGGAACCAACAGCAGGAACGTATCATGATAAAAACAAGCTAACATGTATCAATTATAATCATGAATGTAAATGCCTTCAATTCACAAGTCAAAGGAAAAGGACTGGCAGAATGAAACAAGATATAAGAACCAACAATATGCTGTATATAAGGAATGTAGTTGACTCAAAAGGAAGTACAGAATCAATCTTCCATGCAACATGAACCAAGATAAAAGCAAGCATAATTATTCTGTTTTCAGACAAAGTAAACTTCAAGCCAATAACAAGAAAAAGAGATAAAGAAGGTCACTACATGAAAAAGAAGGTCATTACATACTTGTTAGGAGAAAACTTCAAAAGGAAGAGATAACAATCGTAAGTATGAATGCACCAAATAAGAGAGCACACAACTATATAAGACAATTTTAGTAGACATGAAAAATAAAGTAAAGAATAACATGGTTGGAATGGTAGGCCTCAATAAACCATTGTCATAAAGAGATAGATCAACTAGACAAAAAATCAGCAAAGAAATATCAGAACTGAACCAAACCTGTGAACAAATGGACTCAGTAAATGTTTTCAGAGTGTTCCTACTAACATCATCAGAATACAAACACTGTTCAGTTTCTCAGGGTCGTTTTGTGAAATAGACCATCTACTAGCTTAAGTAAATGCAAAGGAATTGAAATTACCTGACACATATTTGACCATAGTGTGATGAAACTGGAAAATAATGGCAAAAGAAATCACAAAAGCTCCATACACACATGTAAATCAAATAACACCTTCTTAAATAACTAATGGGTCACTGATGATATTAAAGAAGAAATTAAACAATATCTACAACTAAATGAGAATGTAGAAACAACATACCAGAACTTACAGTGAAAGCAGTTGTAAGGGGGAAAAATACAGCCATGAATTTTCATATCAAGAAAACAAAAGAACACAAGCAAACAACCTGATATCACACCTCAACCTTCTATAAAAAGAGAGAGATAAACCCAAGTCCATACAAAGTAGGAAGTTATAAAGATACAAGCAGAAATTAATGCAATGAAGACTGAGAAAACAATACAATGAATTAATGAGTCAAAGAGTTATTTTTTGAAAGGATAAATAAAATTACTAAACCCTTAGCCAAGTTTATCAAAAAAGGACAGGTAAGACTCAAATTCATGCATTGAGGAATAAAAAGGCTGAAATCACTACACAAATGGGAAATTCAGAAGCTCATCAATAGATACTTCAGAAATCTTTACTCTCATATAATGGAAAACACAGAAGAAATCGATGGATTCCCAGATATGTATAAATTACCAAAGCTGAATCAAGAAGATTTAAAAATTCTTCATAGCTGAGTATCAGTTAATTAGATTGAAAATTTAATTAAAAACTTACCAACAAAAAGCCCTGATCCTGATGGATTCACAGCTAAATTCCATAAGAAATTTAGAGAATATTTATTGCCAATACTACTCCAATTCTAATAAAATTGAAATGGAAACTACTTCCTAGCTCATTCCTGGGGGCAAGTAGTACCCTCATACAAAAACCAGGAAAAGACCCAACCAAAAAAGGCCAATTTTCCTAAAGAGCATGGATGCAAAAATCCTCATGAAGATATTAGGAAACAGAATGCAGCAAATCATAAGGAAAATTATACGCCATGTCCAAGAAGGATTCATTACAGAAATTTAGGGATAGTTCGACATACACAAATCAAGAAATGTAACACACTATGTCAACAGAGCCAAAGAAAAAAAATCACGTGATCATCTCAATAAATGTAGAAAAAGGTTTTGACTAGGTTCAATATTCATTCATGACAAAAATGCTACAGAAAATCAGAATAGATGGTCTTTATCTCAACCTGAAAAAAATCTATAGCCAACATCATACTAAGTGGACAAAAATTAAATCTTTCTCTCTAAAATCAGGAACAAGACAAGGGTATCCACTATCACCATTCCTATTCAATATTGTTCTGTAAACATTAGCCAGAGCAATTAGATGATAGAAAAATTAAAGAAATAAAGGAAAGGAAAAAGTTAAATTGTCATTTTTGAAGATGATATAATACTCTACATAGAAGGCCCTAAAAACTCCAAAAGACTTCAAGATTTAAAAATCAAATTCTGTAGAGTAGCTGCATATAAAGTCAACATTCAAAAATCAGTAGCCTTCTTGTACACAAACAACAAACTTACTAAGAGAGAAATCAGGGAAAATATCTATTTCACAATAACATCCAAAAAATGAAACACTAAGAATCAATCTAACAAAGGGAGCAAAATATCAAGGCATCAAAAATAACAGTATTGTGAAAAAGGATATTTAAGAAATTATCAGAAAATGGAGAGATATTCCTTGCTTATGATAGAAAGAACCAATATAGTTACAATAGACATACTCCCAAAATTGTTATATATATTTAATGAATCTTAATCAAAATATCATTAGCACAACTAACAGAGCTACAGAAAACACTCCTAAAATTCATTTGGAACTAGAAGAGACATAGAATAGAAAAAACAATTCTGCGTAACAAGAGGTATCACAATCCCTGACTTGAAGTTATGATGCTAAGATATTGTGATAAAATTAGCATGGTACTGGCAAAAAAATAAAACAACCACAAAAAACAACAACAACAAAATATAGACCTGAGGATCAGTGGAACAGATTAGAAGATGCAGATAGGACTGCAAAGATCTTTATTCATCTTATCTTTAACAAAGGAGTCAAACATACTATAAAAAAGACAGCCTCTTTCATAAATGGAGTTGGAAAAACTAGCTTTCCACATGCTTTCTAAAGACTAAAACTAGATCCACGTCTATCATCATGCACTAAACTACAGTCAAAATGGATCAAAGATCTAAATATTAAAACAGAAACACTAAATCTAATGGAAGAGAAATAGGTAGAAATCTTAAAGACCTAGGTGTAGACTGAGACCCAAACTACAGAGGAAATACTTCAAAGAATCAACTGGGATCTCATTTTATTAAAATCTCTTGTATGCTAAACACATCAACACCCAGCACAATGAATAGACAATACACAGAATGGGAAAGAATTTTATCCAACTTTCCTTCAGACAAAGGATTTATATCTATAATATATAAAAAAATTGAAAAACATCAGAGCCCCCCAATTCAAAGACCCACTCCAAAAATGGATATCTGAAATGAATACGTACTTTGCAGATGAATACGTACTTTGCAAAATAAATATGCAAAAAAAATATTCAACATCATTGGTCATTCTAAAGATGAAAATTTTAAAAAAAATTGAGATTCCATGTCATCCCCAAAAGAATGACTATTATCAAGAAACCAACCAATAACAAGTTCTGGAGGAGCTGTGAGGGAAAAGGAACCCTTCTCTACTGTTGGTGGGAAGATGATTGATGCAACCACTGTGGAAATCAATGTAGAGATTTCTCAAAAAACTAGAATCGGAGGTTCCACTCAACCCAGCTATTCTCCTTCTGGATATTTTCCCAGAGGAATTAAAAACATCATGCTATAGCAATATACGTGCACCCATGTTTGTAGCAGTACAATTTGTAATAACTAAATCTTGGAACCAACCCAAATGCGCATCAACAGAAGAGTGGTTTTAAAAATGTGATCTTTTTATACAATAGAATACTACTCAAAAAAGAAGGATATATCTGTGACCTTTATAGGTAAATGGATGCAATTGAGACCATACTCATAAGTGAAATAAATCAGACTCACACGTGTATACATCATATTGTCTCCCTAGTAAAAGAAGCTGAAATACTAAATAAAATCCAAAATGTACAATGGTTAATGGGAAATGAGAAATAATGGTTCAAAAGGAAAGAGATGGGATGGGCAAAAGAAGAAAAGAAGGAAGGGAGAAGAAAAATAAATAAATGTATATATGAGATTGTTAATATAGTTATACTGCTAATTTTTATTTGTTCATTAAAAAGAAAGTTTTGTGCTTATAATGTTGATCAATTTTTCATACGTGAGTCTGGTGTGCTGGCATGCGCCTATAATCCCAGCACTTGGGAGGCTGAAGCAGGAGGATTGCCTTGAATTTGAGACTAGCCTGGGCTACATAGCAAGACTCTGGGTCAAAAATTTTTTTCATGTCTATATCTTGTAATCTGAGCAACTACTTTGAAGATAACAATACATAATATATTAACCATTATTATTCTCTTATTATCTTGTTTTGAAATTTTGTATAATTTGTTCTCTTTAAAATAAAAATTACATAAAAATAAATACATTTTTAAATGTAAACATTCACATTTTTAATCGGTCTTGTATGTGTACATGTCTTGCTCGCTGTGATAATTACTTTCATTGTCAACTTGACTGACTCATATATCTCCAAATAGCTCATCACATATTATTTCTGAGCATGTCTGAGAATGTTTCTAGGAGAGACTGGTATTTGACTTGGTAGACTGAGTAAAGCAACTGACCCTCCACAATGTAGACGAACATCATTCAATCCACACAGAGTTTGATTAGAAGAAAAGGAAAAGGGTGATATCTCTCTCTCTCTCTCTCTCTCTCTGTATCTCCCTCCCTCTCTCTCCCTGTCCCTCCCTCTCTCAATACTGAATGAGCTGAGACATCTATATTCTCTTTTCTCTTTTCCTCAGTTCTCCTGGTTCTGAGGCTGTTGAACTACACCATTGGTTTCACAGCTTTCATAATGAAAGTTATGAAACTTCTCAATTTCCTTAATTGTACAAACCAGTTCTTTATAATAAATTATATATGCACATATGGAAACTACAGGAAAATTGGAAACAAAAACAAATTTGTAAAAGTGTGAGGTAATTAGTCCTTTTAGATAAGTGAAGTGTGTGCATTTGGCCCAAAGGTAAACTGTAGTGGTTGCAGTAGAAAATGGACAGGATCATTTGACTCCAGAGGAAAATAGAAGGAGAGAAACAAGATCAGCACCATGAGGAACTTGAGCAGAAGCAAAAGGGCCTACAGAAGAGAAAAAGAACAATTTGTCTCTAAAATTCCACAAAGAAGGAACAACATTCATGCAAAATCAGTGTGCAAAGAACTCTTCCCCATGACTTGGGCTTTCTTTCTTGTTTATCTTTCCTTCTTTAGGTTTTTGACAATCCACGTTTCAGAGTGCTTTATCCTCCTCTTGTACCTGCGGCATCCTAAGAATGATCTCTACCTATGAAGCATCCTCTTTATCACTTGCAGGAAATCACTGCTAGGTTTGGGTTTTACACTCTGAATTCCTTTCTTCTCCAAATCTCAAGTTAATCTCTGCTTTGAGCCTCATCTTCCCTTTCCCTATTTTCATCTTCTCATGTGAAAAAGGTTCAGAGACATGTAGCAGCTTCATGATGGAGAGACTTTCCAGTGCCTCTCAATGTTGGCTTCCAGTTCACTCACATCTACCTGAATTGGTTTTTCAGTGGACAACATCTCAGGGCTAATGAAAACCAGAGTGAAGGTTGCAGCTACATGTGGAGTTTAGCTGTGGGCAGTGGCTGATGAGGAACCCTTGAGCACTTCTTCCTCTATCCATTTGCTTCCTAAATGATCAGCTTGAGTGAGGTAATCCTGGATGTTGTCAGGGAATGGGTTACTTGGCAGCACATTGCTTTCTACACCATAGATGATGACAATAATGTTACATACCAGGACTATTGCATGACCATTCTGAATGACTAGTGCCTAGATGGATGGAGCACAGTGTGATTCAAAGTGAACCGTGCCCAGACACAAACATAGGACAAACATTGTGCTTGCCCCATGCCAAATGTCTCCCTTGGGCTTGAATGTGACGTTTATCAGCAAACAGTTATTATTACTGTTTTATTATTGCTTCAGTTAGCATTTACATGATACTTTGTATTTTCAAGGCTGTTTTCCATCATTTTTATTAGTGAGAGAGGGCAGATTCTCAGACACAGGCAAGAGATTCTAAGAGGCTAGGTTTTCTTGAGAAAAGGAAAAATGTTTCTGCAAATAGTCATTTTGTTCTCTAAATTTGACTTTTTAAATGGTGGCTGAGAGATATAGAAATCATTTGTGCAGTAATTATCCAATAAAAAGCCACTATGACAACTGAAATGCCAAGGGAGAAATTATAAATGCCATGCTGCTATGCAGTCACAAGGAGAGAAATTCATTCATTCATGCGTGTATGTGTGCAATTCATTCATCATCATTTGCTGGAAAATGAACACTTTTCCCCAAAACTTTGGTTAGGCACTCCAAGAAATACATAGAAAAGTCAATTGATGACCTTGATCTTAAAGGACTTGAATCATTATTTGTAAGATAAAACATTTCAAATAATTAAGACCATGAAGCAAATAGCACTGATTTAAAATACAGCAGGGATTTAGATAAGGAAGATTTATATATGCAGAAGTACTCAGAACAAGTTCCCAAAAGGGAATTAGACTTGAGTATGATTCTACAAAATATGTAGGGTTTGAAACATTTTAGAAAAGATGAACTCAAGTAGACATAATCTCTGTTATCTAAAAATTTTTGACCCAAATATTTGGGAAGATATGTTTCTCATATATAAAGAAGAAATAATCAAGTATTATAATTAGTAGGAGAGCTTTGGCATTCCTTAGAATTTCCTAACACGAAGATGCTGCCAAAATTAAGGTGATGAACTTCATTTAAGAAAAATCCTTCAGGGAAAGGTTATAAACAGATTTCTAGGAGAAATCTCAACACTGAGAGTTCAAGAAGGAGCTACTTTTAAAAGAGTATCTGTTTAAGACCTTTTTATGGAAGGTAGTCTCCAATCAGGCATCAAAGTAGGGATGCACCAATTAAGACATGCATGGGCTATCTGTATTTTGAGTGTTAAAAAAATTCTTTTTACCTGACATTTCCCCATTCTATTCAAGAATATAGAAAACACTAACAATGAGTGGTGGAAAATAAATACCAATAGGCTAAGTAAAAGCAAGTGTTTGGTAGAGAAACTGACATTTATGTTAATTCTCAGTCCCAACCACTTAAACACAATCCATCAAGAATATTTATCTATTATCTACTAGTGTTCCAGTCTTGAGCTAGTATCTGAAATGGAATTCTGGAAAGAGACCACTTCTGAGTCTTAGAAAAATTACTGAATTGTAAGTGGCAGCTTAGAGAGTCAGAAGTATAATATAAATGCTAGAGAGAAAAAAAAAATTAGGTAATTGTGAGGAAGAATAAGGTTAGGAAACGTGACAAAAGTCATGATGCTCTCACTTTAGATTAAGTTACAAAGTATAGCTAAGGTGGAATTATTCAGAGACAATGAAGATTTGAAGGTTTTTTCCCCTTTTGGTACCAAATATACAATACAAGAAGGATATTAGAACTGAAATAGATGATGAATGTTTGTAAAGTGATACTTGCAAGAAAACTCAGAAGGAGTCATTTCTAACGTGCTCTCCAATTCAAATGACCACTTTTTCTAAAACCTCATCACTCATAGGTACTTGCCTCAGGTTCACATTTCTCTGATTTTACAACCTTGGCTTCTGTCCATAGTCCAGCACAGTACAGTGGTGAGCTAATTCATGATTACTGAATGCTGAAGCACTGGAACTTTAAATATGTCTACTACTTATTAATATGAGATCTTGAGGAAATAAATTAACTATATACTCCTGATACTTAGCACTGTATTTTAGATGCAAGTATCTGTTCAAGTTGTTATGAATGTATATTAGTATCTTCTCTAGTATACTCTAAGTAATCACTAAACATCATTTTTATTACATCTTAATTTTACACAAAAGCCACAGTATTTTTCTGTATGAAATCCTTTGATAATTCTAATCTATTCTTAAATGATGATGAAATGGAATTTAAAAGTAAGTTTCAACCAGACATGGTGATGAATGCACTCTTATGGGAGGCCGAGACAGGAGGATCGTAAGTTTGAGCCCAGCATTGCTAAGTTAATGACTTAGGGAGAATTTGACTCAACCTATAAAACAACAAAGGGTTGATGACATAGCTCAATGTGAAGACCCGGAATTTAATTCCAAGTACTACACACACAAAAGGAAATCTCCACTAACCTAGTGACTACATTAACAATACTTCACATTTATTTGTGCTCTAACATCTACAAATCTACAACACATACTAACAGAAAAAGAAACTATGGTTCAGAGAAATTAAGCAACTTACCAGGTCACACAGTTCAGGAAAGGAGAAATCAAGCATTGAATTTAATTTTTTTGGACTCAAACCTTCTGTAGTTTTACTACTGCTTACTATTTCTAAATTACATTCACATGAACCTGTATTGAAAGACAAGTAAGTGATATAATAACAGCTCTGCTTTGCCTACTGGGAGGATATATTTATTTATGAAGAGACCCATGTTTATAATGCTGAGGGAGATGTTCTAATGATTTTTGCTTTAGCATTTTAGAAAACAATGAAAAAGGTATTTTGGAAGAAAATGAATGTTATACATACCCAATTCTTTCATAACATATATGACCAACCTTTTCTCTTAAAACAAAAGTGAAGACAATTTTATTTATGCAACACGTGACTGTTTATAGGCTGAGGAGAGGGTGGGATGAATGATCCAAATTGTCCTGGGTGCCTCAAACCATATTTGAAATTGGAGAGAGCAAAAAGCTCAGCCAAAAGCTTTTCTAGCATTTCTGCATGAAATTTATAGCTGCACCCCATGGTACAATCAATAAAGTTGAGTAGGAGCCAGGAAATGAAGAATTTCTATTTGCTAGAAACTTTTTGATTTGTTCTATTATCATAATTGATGACCTGGAATCAAGAACTTACTCAACCAGAATATCAAACATCTTATTCTCGCATAGACAAATGCCTCTGGAAACCAATTAGGAAAATGTTGTTGATTCACTTAGCTATTCCTTTCCTTGGTACATTCCTTTTCCTCTTCCCTGCTTATACATTTGACTTAAACTGTACTCTACAGAAATATGTGTCTAAGGAGAATCAGGAGGATTTTGGAGAGGCGCTGTTTGTTCTGTGTGTTCAGAAATGTCCTTGTCATGGAGAACACATATATGAAAATTTTTCAAGGAACTTCACAAAGAAAACAAGTCCTGCCTGAGATCTTAGGTCAACACCTCTGATTCAATGTTCAATACAACTCAATTTGTTTACCTGGTGTTCTCAAGAGTACCTTCTACCTAGGATTTTCTTAAACACACCAAGCTCATATTCACCTTTAGCTTCTGTTCTTGGAATGAACTCACCTTGTGATCCTCTGTACTCAGGTTTTCTGATGGTTTGCATTTTTTAATATTCATATCTTATCTCAAATACCAACCGTAGAGGGAGAATTGTCTGTATTAGTCAGTTTTTCATGATTCTTAACTAAATACCTAAAAGAAACTAAATGTGTAAAGAAAAGAGTTTAATTTAGATTACATTCCTGGAGGTTCAAAGGCATCACACTGGCAACAGCTCAGGCCAGTGAAGACCCATGGCAGATGATGGTTGCTGTCCAACAGTAGGAAAACGCGTGGGAGGAAGACAGCACATCTCAAAACAGGAAGTCAGAGATCCAGACAGGGCCAAGGTCAGATTTACACAACTTGCTATCACAGGAGCTCACTCTGGGAGAGAAGTATCTCATTCCAAATGCACAGACCTAAAACACCCAGTGACTTCCCATTAGCCCAAGCTCTTACCAGTTCCATCTACTCCTACAGTGTCACTGGAGACACAGTTTTCAATATATGAAACTCTGGGAAACTTGCAATATTCAAACTGTAAAAGCTTTTCCAATGTTGCTAGATCAAATTTATTCCTAGACACTTTTTTTTCATATATATGTATTGTAACATTTATTACCTTGAGAACTTATGTTAAGCATTTGCTTTCTTCTTTAGCATCTGTTTTCCTGCACTTCAGTAGAAGCTCTACAAAGGCAGAGACCTTGGCCCACTTACTGTGCCATATCTCCAGCTCCTAGATTAGTGCATGGCATATGGTGGATACTTAACCTTATGGAACTGAAAAAGTGGGAGCAACATCATAAATTCTGTGTTCCCACTTTTGTGGATATCCTATGCTACTGTGAAATTTACTTCCAATTATGTCTTTTATATATGGATGACTTTTTTCATCAGTTAATTCTTCAAAAGAAGATGTCCTGTCTTCTATGTGTATTACATCACTTATGGCTGACTGTAAAACTGCTACTTGGTAAATTCTTGGAGACTGAATGATGATCAATAATGAAAAAGTGGGAAACAAGTGATTAAAATAAAAATTACCTTCATGAATATGACAAAACCAGTATTAAATAAACACATGAAAGCCCTGATTTATTGATAGAATTACCTTAATTTTCTTTGTTTTTGGCTGTGCTTTAAGATGAGGGAATACAATAAGTAATGTACAAACAGAGATTACACAAGCATTGAATGTTTGTCCTTCCAAAACAGCTATGTGAAATCCAGTCCTCAATGTGATTATATGGAAAGTAAAGCCTTCAGGAAATAATTAAACTATTAAGCTAGAGTTGCCATGATGGAATTAATAACCTTATAAACATCTCTGTCTGTCTGTCTATCCGTCTACCTGTCTGTCTGACTGTCTGTCTGTCTGTTTCTCTCTCTCTCTCTCTCTCTCTCTCTCTCTCTCTCCTTTCCATCATGTGAGAATAATACAAGGGTCATCAGTCTGCCAGCATGAAGAGAGAAGAGAGACTTACCAGAGCTGGTACATGCCGTCATCCTGATTTGGGAATTTTAACCTCTAGAACTTTGAGAATGGATGATTATTATTTATATACTACCCAATTGATTTATTATAATTTGCTAAGCTTCCTGAAGTAGAGATAAATCTAGGTCACAAAAGACATAAGAAAAGACAGGACATTGTGAATGGTAAGGAAAATGGAAAAAGAGGAATTATAGAATACGCTAAGCTCTTAAGAACTTTGGAAAATAACAACCACTTTGGCAGAAATCAAGAAGTCAGAATAATAAGTCTATGTAAGAGCAGAGATTACTTTGAGGCTAGAAAAGCTGACACAAAGTATTGGAAAATATAGAAGGAGAGATGCATAACAGGTTAAAAAGTGAATCTGGAAATAGAGGTTAAGAAACTCATTCTGTCAATGGTTATTTTTGGTTCTACAGAATGGGTTAAAATTCCTAGAAAGAAGATAAGTGGTCTTAGGACCAGTTTTAGAGAACAATCAGTCAGTAAAATTAAGAATGACCAGGAAAGGGAAAAACAAAATGACAGAGTTGCAGTGGGGTACCCAAAAGAAAATCAAGAAAATAACAATATTTTATTTTATTAAAGCATGAATTCTATCTATGACTGTTCTCTAACCAAGAAATAAGGAATCTGAAAGCAAAAGCCCTCATGTGCCTGTGCATGGTGCAAGAGAGCTAAATAGAAATACATTTTATACCCATACTTATTTTAATGTTTTTAGAGCAATTAATATATAAATGTGTTATAGTAACAAGATGCACAAGCACTTCCCACACCATGCCTTCCCCACATCTTTGTGCCTTCACTGAGGTAACTACTTTGTGCACATCAACCCAACCCTTTCCTATGTATTTTTATACTTATAATGTAGAAATATGTAGCCTTTTAGTTGGCTTATAGTAATAGCAAACACTATTATGCTGCAGATCATAGTTTGACACATACTTTTTTTTTTCAAACATATGCATTGAAGACTCTGCTAATAAAAATGGATCTTTACTATTCATATTTATTGCCATATCCCCCAAGGAAGAGCTGTACATGTAATATTTAACCAGAACTTTTGTCGTAAGCACTAAACCTCATCTTGCGTGTTGCTGTGCACATGTGTGATCTTTCATGTTTTGAACAAGACATAGAGTCCCAGGGATGGACTTGTCAGCCTCTTCTATTTCACCTCTTTCTTAGGCTTGCCATGGCTGAATACAGGCCTGATAACAGAACTAGTGAAATAAATACATGCAGGTTAAGTTGAGTCCCTAGAGCTGGGCTGTTCCTCCACACATTCTTCCCTTTCCCATCATCACCACTAGGTGCAGTGCAGGTACTGAGGCAGGAGACACTTAGAAACAAATGCAAATTTGTGGCCAGAGCCACCAAGGAGCACCTTGTGACCTTTGCACTCTGGGCTCCAGGATTGGAAATATGGTCCTGACACAGATAGAGTACATGTATCCTGAAAAATGGCTGATTAAAATAAATCCCAAGAGAGCCCATGTCTTTCTCTGTCTCTGAAGCCTCTGTGTGTCCTCCCCACAAGCTACAGAGGATTCAAGTTGCCAACTTTCACTGCACTGACATGCTCAAACACCCACCACATCAACACATTTTATACTTTTCACTTGGTCCCATTCAATCCCATGTGGTGTTTTGAAAATATGTAAGGGAAAAGTGAGGCTCCAATATTTTTCCTCTCCTCATAAATATGGCATTTTAAATAAGGTTCATACATATTCATCCTTTGCTCTTTCTTTTTTCTAAATGTGCACCTATAGCTCAAGTTTTATTCATACCCTTCTCTGGTTTCCTGGTTTGAATTGGAAAATTGAAATCTTAAATATTAACTGAATAGTAAGTTGGCTAAAACTCACCTTTCAGTAAAAGCCTGAAAATAAGTGGAGACAATCTTCCAATAATTAACAAGCTTGATAGTGAAAGAACATTTCTAGTTTAAATAAAATATCAGCTATAGGAAGACAGAAAAATCTGTAAACAAAACACTTATAAGGAGTAATAAGTTGATTTGTGGGATCAACTGATGTTAGCATTATTAAGTTAGAATCACACTTTAAAATGCATTTAAAATGCAATCTTAGGGATTCTCAGGTAGTTTAAGACTTTGCCAAAGTTTCTAAAGAACTTTACAATACTTTCATATCGGTTCCCTTCAGCTACATGTCCAAATGTGTCCAGCACAGATAAACTCCATCCAAAAATCATTATTTTTCTTTCTTTTTATCATTTTCTTTTTAAAAAAAGAAACTGAGCAGGAAATCTCACTTAAACAAGCTGTCTCACGACATTTCTGGCAAAGCCTGATTCCAACTAAGTTGAAAATATCTCAAGAGCAGCCTGTCATCCAGAATTTCAGTGCCTCTGCTCTTAGGAAATGCAGAAATAGATAATATGTGGGATTGAACACATTCAAAACATCTTAAGAAAAATCATTTTGCTATGAACTTCAAGATGACCCGCTTTTATGTGAGAAGTATATGTACTCCCCTATGTATCAGTTAGTTATTGCTGTGTAACAAATCACTCCATCTCTCAGTGATTTAAGCAGTGCATATATTTGGTTTTTATTAGTCTTACAGGTCATTTAGGCAATTCTGCTGTTCTCGGGTGAGCACAATAAAAAGTTTTCAATCAGCTGTATATGGGAATAGCTCCTCTAGTACTCTCAATTGAGTTTTCTTGCACACAACTGGGCTCTTCCCCACAAGGTGACTCATCCTCCATTAGTATCCACATGGTAACAGAAGCACTCTAAGAGAAGGTACAAGTTTTCAGACTTCTTAAGGCATTGTCTCAGAAATGGCCACACCATCTTTTTATTTCTTTGGTCAAAGCAAGTCACAAGCCCAGCTAATATTCAAGAACTGGAGAAATAGGCTCCACTTCCAGGTGAAAGGTCACATTACAAAGGAAGGTAGAAAGACCATTGGGAAGGGCCACTAATACATGTATCTATCACACTTCATTTTTTTTTTATCAGTACCAGGGATAGAACTCATGACCGTGCATTTGACAGGCAAGTGCTTATGCTGCTGAGCTAAATCCCCAGCCCCAATGCTTCATTTTTAAAGAAATACTTTTTAAGAAATCCCATAAAGACATTTTGGTTTAG
This sequence comes from Dolichotis patagonum, assembly GCA_004027295.1. NCBI lineage: Eukaryota > Metazoa > Chordata > Mammalia > Rodentia > Caviidae > Dolichotis > Dolichotis patagonum. Next base: position 144,098 of record PVJX010001235.1, on the reverse strand, counting down.
TCCCTAAAATTCTCTATCACAATCTCCTTACCAGATCCCTAGACAATGATACTACATGAAAGCTCTGGGGATGCATGACCCACTTGCCAGAATTTAAGAAGATGAGGATACAGTGAAAAACATCTACTAACACACTACTATTTAGAAAATATGTAAGGATTTACGTAGACTCTCCTTTGACTTCAAGTACATTGGAGATGTGGCATTTCTGAGAAGAGTGCTGCATAGTTATGTCCAGAACCTTCTTGAAAATACTCTATTGTGCAAGTTTGGATAAAAGTACTTTTTTGAACTTACCAGGTATTGTCAGCATAAGATATTCAAAAATGAATCAGGATAAACATTCCTTCCCCGAATGGCCTTTAAAAGGTATAGTGACTGAAATACTGACAGGATGTGTTCGCCAGCCTACCCAACAAGGAGTGAAGACCAGGTCTGAACACATATGCACGATGACAAATGGACCCCCTCTTTATTCTGATCTGCAGCAATTAGCCATTATTGTTTATAAAATACTGTAATTGTAGAAAGCAGGTGTAATGACACATACTTATAATTCCAGAATTCTGTGAGACAGAAGCAGGAGCATTGCAAGTGTGAGTCGAGCCTCGGCAACTCAATGGCTGTGAAACCATGTTTCAAAAAGAAAGGTTATAGATTCGATAGGCAGCTAGCTAAGCATGAAGTACCTGGGTTCAATTCCTAGTACCACCAAAGACTCTCTAAAAATGTTAAAATATAATCCTGACAGTACCTTCAAATTGATGAAATAGATTTTTAAAAATCATGATATTCACTATGTGTAAAAAAGTTTCCCAGAACGCCAGTGGCTATTTTGATAATATTTTCCCCTAACAGCTGTATTAGTCTTCATTTTTTTAAGATGAAATGTCTTCTTCAGCATTCATCTGTTTTTTGTCTAATTATAGAATCTAATTAGAATGTCATTTCAACTCTTTCCAAAGGGGAAATTTTTTCTGTAGGAAGCTACGTGACATTGCCTCTATAGATGAACAAATTGCTTTCAGAGATCCTTAAAACACTGGGAAGCTGGGGCAAAAAGGACATACAGACATAGCATTCAAGGCACTTTTTGTTCTTTTACTATCTTTACTTTTTCAATAAATCAGTGTCTGAAAGTTTAACCTTCGTCTATAATCCATCTGGGGCTCCCACTCCTAACTCACTCCAGAAGGAACATTAGTGATGTGAGTTTTCTCCCAGGAATTCTCCCTCCTTCTGTTTTAAATCAAAAAATGCTTTTGCAAATTAGCCGAAGGAGGCCGGCTATAAGCTTTCTGTAAGAATCCTTCAGTGTGCCCTCTGGACTTTTTGTCTCGCTGTTCTCTAAAGTTGTGCAAGGTAGGGTGGACATTAAAATCTACATGGAGCATATAACAACACATGTAGGGACACACATCTTCCATAAAAACAACAGGCATCTGCAGAGTTGCTGAAATTGAAACGCATGGCATGAATGCTTACCAATCAGAGGCAAGAAGGTAGTTTTCAGATATTTATGAAGCAAACAGCTCTTAGAAACTTACGCTAGAGCAAGACCCTTATTTCACATACAAAGAAACAGAGGTAACTTATTCTTTCACTAAAAATTGTAATTATCAAGTGTCTACAATCAGATTAAAACTATCCTAGCCCCTCAAGACATAGTAGAAAAGAAGAAGAACTTATCGGAATGCACACAGTGAATTAGCATAAACTCTGCGCTAGGCCTCCTGCGCTCTCACTGCTCCTTCACAGAACCTGTGTCTCCCATTGACATAGAATGCTTTGAAACAGACGAAAAGAAACAAAATGTACATTTTAACTTCCAATACCCTGATCAAATATTTGCCTTTCTCTAGTTATTCATTTACCTTCAAGAGAGCAATAGAAAATCAGTAACACTGGACTAATGGCAAATTCAAAACACAACCAAACCGCCAAATCAGCATCCAGAGACCACTGCTTTGAGGCATGAAGAGAATGTGCATTTCATGTATTTGTTCCATTATTTAAACCACACTAAATCCACAGAAAAATGTAACTGCACAGAATCCACAACAAAATATGGAAAGCCCATAAAAGGAAAAAGTTGCAGTCTCAGTCCTCATAAAACTGCCTAATTACCCAAACTAAAAACAACAACAACAACAGCCAGGGTAATAATTGGAGACAAGATACATTACACCATATAGCAATTCACACTGCAAGAATACATTAACTTCAATGTGGGGTCAGATGTTCTGGTGAGATATTCTTGCTTGAGACTATACTCATAAGTGAAATAAATCAAACTCACATCTGTAAATATCGTATTGTCTCCCTAGTGTGAAAAAAACCTGAAAGACTAATAAGATCCAAAATGTACAACAATCATTGTGAAAATTAAAAGGAAAGAACAGCTGGGATGGGGGAAAGGGAAAAAGGAAGAAGGGAAAAATTATATGTATATAGATATCTACATATGTATATACACAGTATATATATATATATATATATATATATATATATATATATATATATGGACAAGTTAGATAACTATACTACTAATCTCTGTTAGTTCATACAAAAGAACAGTCTGTGCTTTCATTATTTGTTTGATCATTTTTTCGTGCCTAAATCTTGCAACCTGAACAAGTACTTCTATGATAACAATATGCACTATATTAACTGGTGTTAATTTCCTATCTTTTTGAAATTCTGTATCATTTCTATCTTTTTTTCTGTTTTATTTTTTAAAATTACAAAAACCAAAAGAAGTAAAGAAGTATGAAATAAAATTCTGATAATTTTGAAAGGTTTTCTTGAAGTTTATACATAATTTTTCTATCTAGTATTTCCTTACTTTCCTTTCAAATAGTATCCATGTTTATACTCAGTGTTCCTTTTTTTTGTTTTCCCTGTCTGCCATTTTCATTCTTTTTTTAGTTTATTCATTCTATTTTGTCTCCATTTTCATTCTTTTTTTAGTTTATTCATTCTATTTCACCTCGTTCCCTATTTCCAACCCTAACATGTTTGTGTCTCAATATTTTATTTAAATTTTGTGTATGTTTTTTTTCTTCAAGGTTGGTTCTTCTACGTATAGTAAATATAGCTTTCACTTCAGTGGTGGTGTAACTTTGCTTTTCCTTTTGTTTTTCAAACCATATCATTATTGGTCATACCTTCTTATATTCTCATACTACACCAGACAGTGTTCCTGGCATCTCTGCATTGTACTACTTTGCTTGCTATCTGATAGAAGCAGTTGTTGAAACGTTGGGAAAAGGAGATACCAATGTTCAGAACAGTGAGCAATGTGAAACAGAGTGATCAAATTTTAAGAGAATAGTAATGGAGGATATGGAAAGGGGGGAAAGTGGCTTTCAGTATAAGCAATAGTACACATAGGAAAGAAACATTCTGAGAAAGGTCTTTGGTGATATGTTTAATCATATTCTCTAGCTGATATGTGGTAACTTTCAGAAGCATCTTGTCTTATGAAATATTATCATTTTTGTTTTTCCACACACATCTTGGAGTCTCCAGTCTGGCTTGATGGGAATAGGCATCATCAGGTCCTATGTGACCCAGGCACTGTCTCTCTAACCCTTACAGTTAGTTCTTTCCCTGAAATGAAGCTGCTTGCTTACAAAAAAATATTGATCACTATATTTTTATTCCCCCAAGGATCACCGTCTACAGATTTCAGGCTCCTCCTTCAAGGCAGCTATCTTCTTAATCATTCTGCCCTGCAAACTCTGGCAACCTACACTTTCTCAGATTCCCAGCCTCATCTCCTCAATGTAGAAGGTCTACTAGACTCTTTCTGAGCACTTACTCTTTCATTCATAGACTGAAAATTTCAGAAGGCCTTAAGCTTGCAGAAATGTAAGACATACATCATTGTTTCCCATCTCTCAGGAACCATTGTCAGTTGTCTGTTGTTCTGTCAAAGACTGTTTTAGAAATTCTGCCTTTATTTGGGGGATGGAGGTTGTTTGAGGTGAATGAATCCAGTCCTCACTACTTTATGTTAGCCACAAACAGAAAAAGTTATGATATAATTTTTTTTTGTTTAACCCTAACTTTCTGGCTTCTAAAGATTTATTTCACATCACATTAGGTAGGCTCCATTTCTGTTGTTCCAGCCAAGAATTGCAGTGCTTTTTCCCTGGAATGTGCCACTTAAGCTGGAGACCTGGGCTCTGCCTTCATTGTCTGAGATATCCCCCAGAGGACGCCACCTCGGCATCTCCCACACAGCTATTTAACCTTTCCTGCAATGGCGAGCCTTCATCTTGGATGCTAGCTAAAAATAACTAGTGTCTCCTGGGTGTGTGTTGTTTCACATTTTCTTCCCATTCTCTTTTATTTCAGAATGAAATCATCATGTTGATGCAGGATTCTCCCCACCTAATGCTGGGCTCCACAAAAGATTAGATTGATAAGGCAAATTGCATAGAAGTCCCTGCACATGGAATGGAACCTACACACGAAGAACTCTTAAGGAGCATTTACTGTTTATAAAGAAGAATGCAGGAAAGCTGATAATATCTAGAGAAAAAAAAAAACAAAGCAAAGAGTAACATAAGGATGTAGCACAGAAATATTGTCAATAAGAGGTACACCAATTACATCAGCCAATCTGAAAAAGTCGAAAACTGTTAAATATTTTCAGTGAAGCACAGCATTCTAGGAATGTTTTCATAAACATCCATATACTAATCACAAGATATGGGGCCAGCAAATGAAGGAAGAATAAAAATGTCTAGGAAAACAAAGCATTGAAAATACAAACATGGCACGCAATATTTATTTATATTTCTCAAAATGCCAGCAAGACAAGCAGTTTCCTCCTTGGTAGCAGACATCCCTTATCTTGGCTTCTATGAAATATTTACTAATGGGAACAAAAATGAACCAAAACTTAGAAAAATGTGATCGTGTCAACTTTACTCAAAGAGGAAATACAATTACTTAGGCACTCTAATTACACATGCAGAGTAAAGCAATTGCTTGCTATTTACTACTATATGCCAAAAACAACTTTATATTAATAAATATTTGTGAGAAATCACTTTGTAAATTTTAATTACTCAACAAAAGCAATAAAATAATTTTTAATTAAAAAGTATGTACACCATCAGTAAAATGACCCTTCGTATTCTAGTAGAGCACCTTTTATTAGAGCTGCAGGATAAAATTTCTGAGCCCCTAATTATATACAAATCATGAAGAAGGAAAAGGCCTAAGTACCATACTGTCTCTTCCCAATGGAAAATTGGGAAGGGAAATTATCAAAAGAAAAAAAGAGAGTATTTAAATAGATCCTTTTCTGAGACATTTTCTTCTTGTCTTGTAAAAAACATTCTCCATATTCATTCTAGTAAACTCCAAAGTTCTTCGGGCTACCAAGGGTAAGTCATATTCCTAATGTCCTGAGCACTATTTTTCTGCTATCACAGCTATGCCACTCACCAATGAGCTAACTATTTACAATTCTTAGTGAATATATTAATTGCCATTTTCTTAATGGAAATTACAGTCAATTTGTGGCAATTAGTATTGGTAATTTTTTCAACAGAAATAAATAGTTATTTAAGTCTTATTAATAATTCCATCCACTAAGCAGCTGCAGCTGGAAATCAACAACTTGTGGGGCACAGTGGGCTTTTCATGTCTTGACTCTCCCTAGATATGTCCAGAGAAGAAGTCCAATGGTATGTTCTTCCAAGTTCATCTCAGAAAGTATAAACTCTTCCAACATTTCTGATATGGCTAAGCAAATCATATATGAAAGAAGTTGTAGTTATTGTCATTCTGTCATACAAAATTCTGTCCACTACTGGTATATACCAAATCCTTGTCATTGTTAACACAGAGGATCATAGGATGGAATTACCCTGGACTCTATGATAGCTTTATTCATAGGTTCTACACTGAATTTTTTACGTTTTTGAAATACTGCGGTAAAGTTCCCTTGAATCATTCTCTACTTGATTGAACCTACAGCAACACTGACTGGAATGTTTGATAAAAGGGAGTAAGGAAAGGACATTCTCTGAGGCAGACCTGTTTTCTGAGACATAACATACTGAATGAACACATTGGCAACAGTATCCTAACTAACTTCAATCTGAATAGGAGAATAAGGTCAGACATCACCAACAAGGTACACTACAGTCATTCTTCTGATAACAGCAAATTAGCCCTGAGAAAGAACACGTTTCCGCCTGAAAAATTCATGAAGATTTGAATCTGCTGCCTAATTAGCCACAGTAGTTGATACACAAGGGGAATAAAAGTAGCCCACAACTAACTAAATGTCAAAGTAGAGACATTTGCTGGAACTTTCTACTGAATGGCTGAATCAATTGAAATATCCTCATGACCAGCTGAATCTATGGAATCAAGCTCGGTAGAAAGTATTTCTGTGACTATGATGTCACCTTGGAATCTGAGCATGGGTGACTCACAAAACATAAATGTAAGTCAAATTCACTGTCAACATATCACACACACACACACACACACACACACAGAAAGTATACAATAGGAGATATATATATATATATATATATATATATATATATATATATATTTCAAATAAGTACATCAGGATTGATAGAATGACTGCACAAACAAATTCTCGGACAGTATATATTCATTCTTTCCAACCTTTCCACCAATGTATTAATCTCTTGCCTCATCAACATATTAATCTCTCTCCTCCAAAAACAAGCAAAATTTATATATATATATATATATATATATATATATATATATATATACTTGTTATGGTTTGTGTTTAGATGTCTCCTCAAAGCCTCATGCAGTCACACCTGGGGATTTTCAGAGATGGCTGAATCTATAGTGTATGTGATTGATTCATGGTGCAATGGTAGGATTCAGGGTGCCAAGATTAATGGTGTGTAATTATTAGTTCATTCCACTGATTGGTTTTATACCACCCTACACCTAGTAGCCTAAACACAATGTAATGGACAGAAAGAGGCTTGTCTTTCCCCTTCTTTGCTTGCTTTTGCTTTCTTCTGGTGCTATGAACTGTTCCTCCTCTGAGATGCCACTCTGCCAACCCACCCTTTTCTGCACCCATCTGATTATGAAACCTCTACAAAATGTTAGCTGAATAATCCTTTACCCTTTTAACTTTGGGTGTCTTGTCTCAGCAATGAGAGAAAAGTAACTAATACATTACTGTATGCTTGAATGTTTTCAGTGAAATGTATAAGCATATATCATAAAAATATTAACCTCCTGAGATCATAACTATCATAGTCCTTTCTAAATCTTCCCCTTACTGATGCCCTAGAAACTCTAAGACATGATCAATGAGGGGAATAATTATAGATCTTTATAGTAATAATAAGCCTAAGGAACTTAGTCAAGAGTTGCCACAAGGCAAGCAACTTTCATCTTTTTTTGTATGTGGATATCCAAGAACAGAGTAGAATAGGGGGATTTTCTGAGAAGGATAAAATATTTTTAAGAACCAGTTGTGAACTGTTTATATTCTATAATATATTTGTATAGGTATGCATATATACATGTGATACTCTATTGCAACATGATAAAAGGAAGGACCTAAGACAAAATAATATGTGAGCTTATCTTAATTCTTGAACCCAGAAATCAATTTAATTGAATAAGGTGTACATGTGAAGTATACCAAAATTATACCCAAGAAAAAACTCGAAGCTAGTGGGCTGGTTGGATAGTAAGTGAAACAGGAGTTGATAGGGAGCATAATGTTTTCAAATGTTTTGTGAGGTTCTGTTGGAGGAGACCTAAAGGGTGGAGAGGGTTCAATTAAATGGATAAGACTGAAAAAAGTTGAGAAGTCAGGTCAGCATGTGAAAAGACATAGAAGAAGGTGTAACACTTCTCGTAGATTAGTGAATGGCATACCAGTGTTTGCTTAATTTAGAGTCTGACCTAAGTTACTCAGCGAGAAAGATGTCCAGCCCTATACTACTCACACTTTATATTCTCTGACCTCTCACTAATGCATGCAGGGATGACTGAAGTTCAACTGGACATCAGAGGTAACTCAAAGAATATGCTTGTATTTAGCTTACAATCCTGGAGCCATCACGGTGTGATTGCGTGATTTAGTTTACTCATGTGCCTTGTTCATATCTTAGGCTCAGTATTGTATCCAGAAAGGGCCACTTTGCACAATTTCATTGAACATAAGGAATGTAGTTCCCACACCACATCAATGTGAAGTCCTTTTGAAGAATATTCTCTATAATAATGTTGATATTTAACATATTTGGACCAAAATCAAAATGTTCCTTTTGGTTGCATTTCAGGAAATCCCAGGTCTCTGGCTGTGCCATCTGTTCAATACAAGGTGTGACTCCATGGTTTTAGGGTATTTGGGCCTCCCTCTGGTTATTTCTTGAATAAGAGTCCATCTGGATGCCAATTCTCAGTTATGTTTTCTTTAGGTCCAAAAATAGATTTAGAAAAAAGGGCAAAACCCAAAGTATTTTCTGTTATGGTGTTCACCAACCAGTCTCATATATTTTTCTGCAGATATGTAACAGTTAAATTTTTAACTTTCATGTTCTTTCTGTACTGTTAACAGTACACAAAAGCATTAAAAATAAATAAAAATAACCTTGTCAAAATAAATTAAATGCAATACAATAGGCTACAATAGCAGTGTAGAGAAGTCTGAGATGAATGTCAAAAGAGAAAGGAAGAACATGCCATAAAGATGTCAAAATGTTGAGTCAAAATGTTTTGCACATTTCTGCATCCCAGAATCTGGATGTGGGAAAACTCTGTAACACTGGGATGCCTAAGTGTTAAGAGAAAGTTCAGAGATTTCATATTTAGCTGGGATACAATGGTCCAATCTGCCCCAAATATGGATATTATGACTAATAAATTATACTTTTCTTTGTCTTCTCTCAGTCCTTAAGAACTAATTAAAAGGTATTCTAACTGTACAAGATATTTATATTTCTCTCCAAGTTTAGAAACCTGCTTTTGCATGAAGGCAGCATTACATGATGTGTTATATTCTTCTCGAAGCTTATGAAGTCATTCGGAGCACAAATGGGTCAAACTCCCTAATATTTCTTTCCATTCAAGTTTTATACAGCAGAGATGAATATCTTCTTTCCTACTGCCATGTCATCTTGCTGTTTTATTGTCCTCCAAACTGTGATTTTGGTACAGACAGAGACCTGAAGAACACAGAGGGACCTAGATAAGCAAAGAAGATAAAGAAGAAAAGTAGGAATGTGATAGACATTAGAAAAAATGTTGAGACTGTTTTATAAGTCAAAGGAACATCCTGGTACTAAATGCTAAGAGATCCATTAAGTCATTCTTTTATATTATTCTCTAGCATTGCCAATAATAATAACAGATAATAGGAAAGGCACCTCATTACCTGCCATCTTCACTTTCATTTAGGCATTTTCTTCGTGTGGCTTAATAGATCCCTCTCATAATGGCTCTACTTACCCCTGTGGTCTGCACCTACTTTGTCTTTGACACTTGCCCCAAACTTCTCACTATTGTTCATACCACTCACTCTTCTGAATTGTCCTTACCTTTCATCTATACTTCATCCCATTCTACCCCCTGTTCTCTGAGTGTCTCACAAGGCTTCTCCTCATGAAACTCACCCTGCTCCTCCCAAGAGCAATGTCTCTCTCCTCTGAATAAGCAGGAATGTCATGGTTGCAACAGTTAACACATCCTGTCTTATTTTATCTTAAAATATTTCATAGTTTGTGTCCCTAGAAGTTGCCTCAAGGAGGGATAATTTAATTCATCCTTAGACATTCTACATGCCCTCTCTACACAGAAAAGGCTTATTCTAACCAAAGTGTTTTTGATTTGCATGGATGATTCTAGTCTGTAAAATCAGCCTTAGTTCTGTTAATGTAAGTCATCCCCTTCCTTTAGCAGGGAGAACTTCTCTTTTTCTTATGTAGCAAATGGGCACATTATATGATGTGGATGCTAAGAAGTCCCTTCTGGTTACTTCAGTGCTATAAATGCCCACAGATTTGTTACCAGGGCTTTGTGAACTCATAAAATAATATATTGATATGTCTTGTTTTCCACAGGTTCTTTGAGGCATTGGTAATTCTCCAACATTAAATAATGCAGCAAAGGGAAGCTCTTTTTATTTCCAAAAGGAAAAAGGCTACTGTGTGGCTTGGTGGCACTAAGCTTCTTCCAAGCATCATCTTCCCAACAGAGGGATTCTACTCCACTCTGGACTTGTAACAGTGAAGCAATGGTGGTGGTCAGAGGAAGCCATGAGCCATGTGTGGTCTCTAGAATACAGGACATCATTGGGATTTACCCAATAGACCTTCAAAAGCATGTATTTAATACACAAATGATTAAAAAGTAAAAAGTTCCAACAAGATTACTAACTAGCACACAGCACCCTTAGTCTACTTCCTGCTTCTTCACGATGGCGATATTTTTTGACACTGTTCAGTGCAGCGCCATCTTCACTCAGTGGCCCTTTGCAGAAGTCTGCCTTGAAATGAGTAAGGAGACATCACCATTTTAATCAGCCCCATTGTTCTTTGTGCAAAGCTGGGCCCACGTACATGGATGAAATGTGTAAGAGGCTACACATGGTTCATCTACTCTTCTTCATCTTTTGCATGTTTAGTATTCTGAATTTCATTAGACATGAATTTTTCTTGGTTTGCTGTCCAGGTATCAATTGCCATTTCTCCAAGGAAAACTTTCTTAAAAATTCTGTTTTCCCCCAACTCTTAGAAAAAAAATCATTCACAAAAATAACTGAGAAAAGTCAGTGCAAAACATTAAAATTAACTGTATACATGTCATAGTAACAAATGTTGGTCACTTCCTTTTTCATTATGAAATAAATACAAATATTCACATAATAAATTTAGCATGCAATATAAGCAAGCCATGTGTTATCATCTGTTATCAAATCCCAATGTTATTCTGCTTAGCAATAAACACTCAGTTCAGGCCAATCCCCCCAAACCATAATCTAAACCTCTAAAATTTACTTTTTATATTCTATTCTATTCAGAATCTATAATAGTTTGATTTGGTCTATTAATTTGAAAGCTCTTTGGGAACTTGGTCTTGCAATTATCAATCTCTTATTTGTATAGAAGCATTTCTCATAGGAGTTCTTACAAATATTTAGATCAATGAATAACTATGTGGATAATCTCATTCCCACTAATTCAAGAAACTGATTCTTGACAATAGGTATGGACTTGAATGTCACCCAAGGGTCGTAAACAAGCCTCTCATTATGTAAACTGCTGTAATATCTCACAGCTCTAAAGTAATGACAGACATGACTACCAAATTCACAGTGACAGCCACATGTATGGCACACCCTTTGTGAGGAGATTTCACTCAGACAGTAATAAAACCTAAATACACTTCCTTTGTTTCCTTTTAGATCATCTGTTGTTATATAAGATCTTTTCTTAGAAGAAATTGTCTAAGTTCACCTAATCAAAATGTGTCAGATTACCTGGGCAATTATAGGCACTGGTTCTACTAGCGTGAATATTTTTCTGAAAGTAAAGTAAGAGACATCTTCCCAACTCCCACTGTTAGCACAAATATTCTCTTACTGACATACAAGAAATTCAACTTCCCAGGAGTATAGTGGAGGTATACAGTGATGGTTCCTTAGAGAAAATTGATAGACCTAATTCATCTCACTGATTTCTTCTCAAGCAAAATATTTGATATTCAGAAAATCTGAGGGCAATGGGAATAATAATAAATGAAGTAAACAGCTAGTAAAGTGCACAGCATATACACTGAGGCTAACAGTGGATCACAACTCATTAATAGGAACTATTTATTAACAAAAATGTCCCTGTGGGTTTATGAAAAATAACAGATCAATTGTAACTGATAAGAGTCATAGACATATGGCAGACATGAAAACTGAAAGATGTAAAAAAGGATGCTAATATGGAGATAGAATGACTACAAGATCCCACTATCCAGAAGATAATGGTCCCCACCATCCTGGAGAAAATGCAAAATAGAAATAGCCAATACTGAGTTATACATTCCTTATACACATTAAAACAATAGTGCAAAATGATACTCATCTGGCTTTGTAGACTTCTCTAGAACTATCCTTGAATTAAAATTTCCTGTAAGACATTTGTAAGAAGCTATGTCACTCATCATTCCTAGCAAAGAAGACATCCAGTAATATTTTTAGTTTTCTGATTGATTCATTGTTATTGGAGAAAGGGAAATTCCAATGTCATATTAAAATTTTCTATGAATAATTAGTTTCTATGCAATGCACTCCAGTGTATCATAGATTTATTATTCATTACACCTGCATTATGTTATTTCTGAAACTAAAATAATTTAAAGGGCAGTCAAGAAATCTTAACATGATTTAAGAAACTTTGGCATGTAACAAGTAATTGGTGCCTCCATTAGTTTTATAGAACTGGGGTAACTCCTCCATTCTACGTATGTTTTCATGTATATTTTGGCCAAGAGAAGCACTATATGTGAAGGCACCTAAAATACTGGTAGTACTATGGACACTGAAAGTGTTACCATCATCATCACAACAGAAATAAACACTGAAATGTAAACTGTTTTTTAAATATAAAACTAGTTGTTATACTTGTGATTCATAATGCTAGGAGCCTATCAGATATCTGAGTCTCCCCCACTATAGTGGCATGTGGCCAGATGTCTCTGATACTGTCAGCTTATATAACTCAGACCCATACCAAGCTATGAGTGCTTATTGCTGGTGTTTTTCATAAGGAAAGCAAGAGTATTTGCAGATTTCATCTCTTTTTTAAGGCAAGCAATTGCATCCTTTAGACTGGATGTGACTCCATGCTTCTCCTTCTCTTAGGAACTGTATTTTCTTGGGAGACTGTTAATTGGTTCCTTGCAACTGACCACTCATAGTTAGCAATAAGCAACTGGAAGTCTTTGTGGTAAAACTCAGTTTTCTACAAAGCATGGGAGTGAGGGCTGATTAGCATGGCCCCTTTCATGAAGAAAGGAAAGTGAAGGCTGACAATGAATGATCGGTGAATCAACATGCTGCTCAGTACCTGTCCTATGCCAATATGGAGGCTAAGTTAAAGACAAGACACAGTCCTGTCCTTCAAGACCTGCACAATCTAGTTGAGAAGATGCATTTACAACATGTAAAATAATGCAATGAAGGTAATGCCTACCTTCATAAAAAAACAGATAAAACAGAAGCAGACACCAAAAGAGATCAGGGAATGTATGTTTAAGGTGTCAATGACAGAAGTCCCTGAAATTGAGCTAAGCCTTCAAAGGATGAGTGGGAATACCTAGCCATAGGAAAGTGGAATGGGGAGTAAAGACTTTGACCCATTCCAAGCAAATGGACTGCATGGGGATAATAAAAGGCCTTGACAACTTGTCTAAGAAGTTTAGACTCAGTATACCTGGAGTAAAGACCCACTAGAGATTCAGAGCTGCCAAACAGTCTGACTGTATGAATAGCTGAAAATACAAAATAGCAATTAGTTTTGAGCTTTTCTATGGATTATTTCAGGTATGACAGGTATGACAAATTTGAATATTTCCCATGGTCTCTGAAGTATGCCCAAGATGTCTGGTATACAACCTTCCACAGCCTTGCATTCAATAAAGGTAAGAGCACAAGTCCCAGCCACTGAAAAGATTCAGCGGGGAGCAAATTATTAAAGAGAAAAACTGTGAATATTTAAGACAAATAATGGAATGTAAGTCAATACTCAGATTGGGCACTCAAACTGATGAAAATTTACAAAAATATTGCTCTTCCAAATTTGAGATAATCAAGATAACAGCTTTTACCTCAGTAGAAAGCCCATTAGTTAGTAGGACTGGATCCCAGCTTTGTCCCTTACTAGCTGTGTGACCTTGGATAAATTTCTTAACTTTTGCGGATCTCAGTTCCCTATGTATTAAATAAGAATGATTGTTGAACCTACTGTATGGATTTGGAATTGAGTACATATTTGTAGCTCTCTTAAAAGAGCAAGAGTTAAAGACATAATATGCACTATAAAATATTTGTTACTAATAAACAACAAATAAATAATTGGGTAAAAAGAATTTTCCTAAGTATTAAGCTATCATAAGAATTTATTTGGCTCAGGCAAAAGATGCAAATATCTTAAGAATATTAGAGAATTGATCATAGCAATCTATCTCAGTGTAGAGGGTAGAGAATCATGTATATTTTGCCCCCCAGGGACAGGGAAAAGATATAAGGCAATTTTGTTTTCACAGTGGTAAGGGGGAGACTTGGGGGCATGTGGAGCTACTGTTATTTAATGAAGTGACCAGGAATGCTCTAAACATCCTATAATATCAATAGCAGAGTTAGCACACAACAAAGAACCATCTTGACTGATTCTTAATGTTCAGGATTAAGATACAAACATGACACTGCTCATCGTGAACAGGAAGGTTTCATTAAAGACATCAGAGTGCTGTGGAAACAAAAAGAAAACTCACAGTCCAGCCCCACTTACAGTTCTGTACTCTCAGCATTCCTCTGCTGATTCATTTTTCAGCTATGATCATGATTAAGGTTTCCTACTGCAGACTTTACATCACAATGTAGTGGACAAAGAGTGAAAATTCAGGAAATACATGTTGCCATTCAGGACAGCATTATGTACTCTCCTTGTCACTGTGTCCCTCATCTAGCAGCATGGTATGTCACATAGAGGAGACGGAGGTCTTTTCTCCAGGGAACATTCTCTTTGCTTGGGGAACCAAAAGCAACACGTAGGAAAGGATTAGGGAACTTCAGACAACTGTGTGGGACCAAGGTCGACAGGTTGAGAGTATAGTTTGAAACCTCAATTGTCCTGGCTGCTCCTGGAAAGAAAGAGTCAATGTAGCTGCCGTCTTCATGAAGTCTTCAGTAAGGCAAAATCTGGTCCTACTGCGCTTGAGACATGGATAGGACTTTGATAGATGAAGAGAGTATTTTTTAGCATGATATTGAGTTATGAAAGTACAGAAGCAGGCCAGAGGACCAGGAGGATTTGCCCCAGAAGGAATTATTTCAGGGGCTGGAAGCAGAAAGAAGATTGGTGGGAATAAGTTTGGATAAGGACGAGGCCAGTGAAGACTCTTCGGTCCCTCCTTAAAAGTAATGAAGAAAGGTAGGCCCATGGAGACACACAATGGAAACAGACACTTATAACTGTGGGCCTGCATCAGCATGAACATAGACTCCATCCTGGAAAGCGAGGGGAGGGACCTGCCCTGACTGCAAGTTGAGGAAATGGGCCTTCTGCCCTGGAGACCAATGCATACAGCACAAGATGTTAGCTCAGTTGTGCTTCCTGGGAAAGGTGTTGTTTAACCTAGCAGCAGTTTTCAGTTTGTACACATTTGCATGCCAAGATGTGCTACCACACAGTGCCATTTACAAACATCACCAGGAGCCCAGCCTTTAGCCTGGGGTGGGTATTCATGTTTAGTTAGCTATCTGGATATTTTTTCTTTTCTTTTTCTTTCCTTTTTTTTCTTTTTTTGGTTACTAAATTATACATGTAAATCAATATGTATTTTGAATTTACATACCAAATGCAAATGATGCGACTGTCGCTATTTCTCCTGTTCCATATTTGTTCTCTGCAGAATGAATACCATATGCACTTTCGGTGAATCACTCTGGGCCTTTGCCCTTGTGGCTTCTCAGATAATCGTCATGAATGAAATGGGGAGAATAGTTTTGCAGGGCATTCTAAACAAAGCAGTGGTTAAGCCTTAGTGCATATAGCTTACCAGGGGTTCAGAATCCAGCGGTTAATGTAGATTGAGGAATCACAACCACCATCAAACAATAAGGGTCATGGTAGCTGCTGCAAACTGGAGAATAAGTGCTTCCCTTAAAGATATTAGATTTAAAAAGAAAATTGAACCTGCTGGGAAATAAGGAGCAGAACTAGGCCAAAGGGCCTAAGAGCAACTGGCTAGCTACCTTCCTGATATGCCATAGGTAGCAGGAGTCATGATGTGGGACTTGGCATTTATCAGTCACATCTGTTGCCCTGTGCCCCAGGTCCTGGCTCTTCTAGAAGGTCACTGACATTCATGTGTATTCCTGAATACTTTGTACTATAGCTTCCTTTTCCTTGGCCAACCTGTAGTTTCTCCAGCAACTGTAACCTCAGCTGGCCTCTTTGGGGAGGGCCCCTGGATGCTTGTTTCATCCCAGTTCATCCACGCTAACTCTGAGATGGAATAGTTCATTTGCTTCACCCAGAAATACTCCCCAAGAAGTCCCACATCATAATTTATTTAAAAAAAGTAAATAAACTCTGACATGATTTCGGGAGATATTCTGGAGAAGATAAGAATATTAGCTTCCTCCAGCTGCCTTTTCTAACTCATCTCTAAAATTCCACCCTGCTATTTCTGACATTGTCTTTCTTCCTGTAAAATAATTTCTACTATTAACTGTATAAAACAAGAAAGGTTAATTCTGAGGTTTAAAAAAAAACCTAAATGTGAGTTTGATTCTTTTTATCAAATCTCATTCCTCTTTTTTCCCTAGGTTCAGTATAGTTTCCCATTAAAACTATCAGATTTAATCAAGAGCCTCAATTCTTACAGTTCAACTTTCCTGAAATGCAGTGCTCTTCTCTCCTTCTCAATGAACTTTGCTAACTACTTGCATAGAGTTTTCATTCAACCTTAGTTACATCAAACAGATATATTTCAAGTATTTCATATCTAAGACAGAAGCAATAAGACCTTAGTCATTTCCAAATGGAAACAAAGTTCTCTGATCATCAAAAGTTGTGCAGTGTCAGCAGTGTAGGCTTTGCTGTCCTCCCAGCCAGGTGACAGAAAGTGCTCTTCTCCTTTTATGGTGACCCTTCCCCACTCCTCACCTACTGAAGGGGTGCTTTAGGAATCCAATTATAGTTGAAGCACAATAGCTAATTTCAAAGACTGAAACATCTCATAATTCTCACCACTACCTTCAAGGATGAGAGTTAATGCTCAGAATACCCTAAAATAACTTGAGCTATGTTTATTTAATTTACTTCCTCCATACCCTCATGCACATATATCACTTTTTTGTGCTAGGAGAGAAAGCAAACCAATGTACACTGTAATGGAACCACTAATGAGCTGATGCTATCTACTGGCCTCTTTAAAATGCTGTTCCCTTCCTGTTTTGCATTTGTTAGGTTATAATTTTAAATTATGTGTGCATCTCCAAGTACCCTCCATCCCCCTCCTCTCCAGATCTTTCTTCTGAGTTCCTTCTGCTTTGTAATCTGAGCATCATATTTCCTAAGAAGTTGACAGTGATTCACACTTTCATATATCCAAATAAACACTCAGGAACAAAGGCCATGCTTTAGAACCACCTACTTTTAAATCTGAAGTTGTAAGCGAACTACATGTGCACACAAACTGCCCTTCTTGCATAGGTATACATGCATCTTCCTGTAACTCCCTTCTCTCAAATAATTTGAGCTTCAACAGCTTGACATTTAACATCCTTTAAGTATCTCCTAGGGATCTTTGTGTCCTAAAAGGTAGTTTTTTAAATTGGTTGGCACATGTCTTTATATAAATAAAATCTGAAATATTTGATGCAGGTGCATCAAGTGCACCTAATTTGGAAGAAATAGAGTTGATGATGTGTTGAGGAGAATGAGTAATATTTTATATATGTAAGGAAATTATATACCAAACTCACCAGCACAAGCTTTTTCAATGATTGCTTATTATGATTATTAGTTGCACCCTTTTTTTACTCCCAATAGTTTCTATAAATTATACAGTCATATAAATTATATGCCATAAATTATATGGTCATCATTATGCCTAGCATTTACACACAGTGTAAATGTAGTTGCTGATGAAATGCACAAGGACAAAGTCACTTGAGAGTTTTGCAAGAGTAAGTAGAACATTTCAGAAAGGCCACTCTAAAACTAACTGTGGCATAAACCAGCAATCCTTATACTCAGACCCCAACAGTTACCACTACTGAAGCCATCTTTTACTTCTGCCAATCATATTCTATGCCTGAATCTTGGTCTCTGACTCTTCTACTCAGCCTTCAATTCTACTTCTTTGAAGCACAGTTCACAAGAATGTGGTGACAAATTCTTGTGTCTAACATCAAACTCAAATAGTATAGGAAATTTTCTCAACTTCAAACTTCTACTTAATGACAGAGTGAAGATTGGGACCTGTGATTCAAGAACTCAGGTTTAGTGGTTGTTCTACCTCTTATGAATACTTAACCTTCAGAGAGCTCTCTCAAGTTGTAAGTTGTAACCAGCTATGATGGTTCCTTCTGGCTTTCACTGCGCTCATACTTATTCATTTCATCTGCCTAAGAGCAGAAGTTCACTAAAGGCCCTGCTTTGTAAGAGCTATGGATATTAGCTCAATGTGTCTATGTGTGTGTGTGCATGTGCGCATGTGTGTGTGTTTGTGTGCATGCGTGCGTGCGTGTGTGTGTGTGTGTGTGTATTTAGCTAGAGGACCAACTCAAACTCCTTATCTCTGACCATTCAGCCAAATAGAAGTTTGCACTCCACCAAACTGAAACACAAAGCTCTCAGTTGGCAATGAGTACAGGGTCTGGTGATGTCCCTTATCTTTTTTCATTTTTCATGTGGTAATGTGACTCCTCCACAGGACAGTGACCTCCTCGAGATCAGGAGCAGGGTCACCCTTTAAGCACTTATCAAAGGACTGGACATGCAAGTGTTGATGAATGAATTTTGACTGAGGAACATTAAACCACTCGGATGAAGCCCAAAAGGTGCCCACTCCAGAGATCTCATGGAGATTCAAGGAGGTGGCAGTGTAACCTAAACCATTTCTATAAGTCATTGAATAAGTACAGTATACAAAACATTCTTTGGACACTCAGTATCATAGGGTTCATCAAATATCAGAGGCAGAAAAGACCATACCGATAGTCAAAACTGCTTTGCAGATGAAAAACAGACCAACATGCAGAGACTGGTTTAAGAAGACATTAAAGGTTGGCCGAGTTGGATCCTAGAATGTGCACTGGTGTTATTTCTCATCAGTAGCTCCTGTAAACTGTGCCCAGCCTTGGAGGCAGAATATCAATTTCCCAGTCAGGGAGTTTTTGATTTGGCCGTGAAATAGAGGTTTTTGCTCTCTCAATATCATTTCTTGCGTTTTTTCTTGTAATTTTAGGATTTCTTTTCCAAAGTCATCTCCAGACCTGTAATCTCCCAAACTGCTTGTCCACAATCACCCTCTGCTCTCCACAGGAGGGAATCATGTGGAAAAGTGCCAAAAATCAGTATTCTTCACAGCGTGCTCTCTCTGATGGGTCTCTGGGCCTGCTGTCCTAGGTTTCTCACTCCCTCTTGAGGTTTTATCCGCCTTCCTCCAGATCGTTGCTTATCACTCAGCATTGAATCTATATGCAGTTAGCTTTCTCCCTCCCTGTCTCCCCCGTTTTTCTTTTTCTTTCCTTCTCCCCACAGGCTGACATTTGTGCTCAGGGGCACCATACTCTATAAAGGTTAGTATTTTCACAGAAAATTCCTCCTCTTCCACCTCTGACCCTGCAATAACTCCCTCTTTTCTATGCCTAAAAGCTGTTTGACCATTTCTTCTAAAACTCAAGGCCCTTCCTTCCTGCCTGTTAATCTTTCCAAGGACTCTCTTTTAAGTAATCAAATTAAATAGAATACCTGACTTTCTTCTTATTTGCTTAGTTGCTTTGTATGACATTTGTAAAAGTCACACTATTCTGATATATTGTCTACAGTACATTCCTTACAGTATATGGGGTCATTTTTTATAAAGACTATTTGGGTTATCAATCTAAATGTTCATATCATAACCCCATATTACAATAGTGTACTCAGGATAAAGTCAGATTAAATTTTGACTCACAGTGTCTCAGGTATATGGTTTGCATACTTCTTTTATTTTCTGTAAAATATGCTATTGTGGCACAAACATTCTGACATGAGCCGGCACCCTGGGCAACGTGTGATATGAAATTTAAAATCTAAAGAGAATCAAAAAACAAAATGGTAGCTTAATAAATAGATAAAGGAAATGAGAGGAGAGGTTGTTTAATTAGCTATTCATCATTACAGGAAAATAACAAATTAGTCTTTTACAGGCTTACTAGCCTTTCTTCTCCAAATCTCCATATTTCCCTCAATATTTGGCTACCTCCAGTTGTGCATGCCACAGCTACCCTTGTTCCCTTATCCAGTGTGACCACATACTGCTGGCCTTGTTCCTGCTTCTGCTTACCCAAAGACTTATCATATTAATATTTCCCTCTTTTCTGGACGTTACTTTCCCAGTACCTGTTGTCATTTCTTCCCAATTTCAATGCTGTGGGAGATCCAAATTACTGAATCAACAGTCCTTTCTTCCCTCTCTCTTTCCCCCACCCCATATCACAATTCTTTTTCCCTGTCAAGCCTTCTTGGTAGTAGTTGCAGGCTTGCAGGAGTAAGAAAATATGGCAGAGCATGACCTATTTCAAATAACATCCTTCCCTTTAGTCTAATCTATCAGCTAGGAAGGGCATAGGGTCTGGGGCATAGGGTCTATAGCTAGCCCTTGGTGTAAGGACTAAGAGCGTGCATACCATTTACTGTTCCCATTCAGGAATGAGGGGGCTACAATGCAAGAGAAGCTCTATCCTTGAAGGGTTTATAGGCAGAAAAGGGTCCTGTATGCATGGAAGGAATGATAAATGTGAAGGGGAGAAGGATTATTGCTGTGAGTAGACATGATTTGTCCTCCAGAAGTTCATGTACTAGAAGTGTGATCCCATTTACAACAGGGTTGAGAGATAGTGGGCCTTCAAGAAGTAGGGTATAGTAGCAAGTAAATAGTTCCTGAAGACTCCACTCTAAGAAGTTGTTATTGCCCTCTTGTGGTGCTGTGGTTAATTTTATTTAAATCAACTTGATTGGTTTTGCAGCTACCTAAGGAATTAGTAAAGCACGTGTCTGGTTGTGGCAGAAACAGTCATGAAGGCATGAATTTGGGTATCATATAGTGCCTGACCTCTTTCTCTCTGGCAGTGTTTCCCTTGCTTTGCTTCTAGAAGCCATGGACTAAGTACTTTTGCTCTGCAATGCCCTCTGTCATGATGCTGCTATCTTAGAGTCAGCCTACCATGGGCTGAATTTCCTAAACCCATGAAGAAAATTAAGTCTCTCCTTCTTTAGTTTGAGGTGTCAGATATTGAGTCTCAGCTATGGGAAATCTGACTAATACAAGTGGGCATGGGTCAAGCCTTATAGGATTAGAATAGTTCCCACAAGAGCAATGTGCTCTTATGAAGTCAATTCAGCTTTCCCAGCTCTATCTCTTGCTTCCTCTATTCTACGCATGTGTTCCTTCTGCACATGGCTAGTTATCTGCCATGTTGTGATGTAGCTAGAGAGTTCTCACCAGACACAAGTGCCATGCTTTGGGACTTCCCAGGCATCAGACTCATGAATCAAATCAGGGTCTTCTTAATAAAGTAGTTAATTTCAGGTATTTTGCCATAGCTACCCAGAATGAAGACAGTGAGTTAGGGTAAATCATGGTTCAGACCATAGGTCTGAACATGGAAAAAAAGATCTGGTCCATGTGGGCAAATGTTAAGAAAGCCTGGATGGAGACAGGGGCTTCAGCACTCTTATTTCTCAGAAAAGGTAACACATCATCTAAAAGTAAGGTAGAGACCCAGAGCTGTGCTCTCCGATGCAGCCTTCCTCCTTGTACCACCTAGAAATTTTGAGAAAACAATGAAGCTACAACAGCCAAGTACATTCAGAAGGAGGTTTGAGGGTTAATGAGTTTTGTTAGCGTGTTACTTTAATTGCTATCGTTATTTCTGTACATACGCCTAGGGGCTTGCAGTGAATGCATTTTATTATTAATATTAAGCATTTTGTACAGCACTTTCTGTTTGCAAAGTGCTTTACAATCATTAATTAGTTATTCCTCTGACACCCTGGTGAGGTGATCCAGGCCTCATTCACTCCCCTGCTCAGTTATAAAGGACAGCCCCAGTGTGTTGAGGTTAAATGACTTGGCCAAGGTCACCGGGCCTTTCAGGGAAAAGCTAGGATTAGAATTTCCCTATATCCCTTCAGGCTGGTGTTGTCACTGCTGGAATCAGAATCTTCCCTGGACAGTGCTCATCAATGTTACAATAAATAAATGAAGCCAGAGGCAAGGAAAAAAATGGTTCCTAGGCCTCATTGCTAAGATCTGGGGACACCTCTGTCCCAGTGGCAGGAACTGGAAATTGCTGAGAGAAGACCAAAACTGAGCTACAGTAATAACATAACCTGCTGCATCCTCGCAGCCAGTTTTAACGTGTCCTCCTGGCACCCTGCACTGTCCTTGTTGCTGGCTATCTGAACCCGTTTCCTTAGCACATGCCTTTTTAACTCTGAAGGCATTCACTGCCCAAAAGGGCTCCAAGATGTATAATAACGTAGCGACACCTGGAAGAGCACCGTGTCAATTTAATTTGAACCAATTTGACAAGTCTGATACACTTTCAGGACAGCAGCTCACCAGGAGACAACACAAGCCTTCTCTTGTTAGGTTCTTACCCTCGCTATTTCTCCTGGAAGTAATTACCTTAGATCAAGAGACCGATTGTAAACGCGTTATGTTTTGCTGACAGCACAAAGCTGGGGAGAAGCAGGAACTCCAGTTTGAGAGGCAAGGAAAATACAACACGATGTGCTTCCTTCTCTAAGCTGCTCTGCAGCAAATGAAATTCAGTATTGACAAATGCACATTAATGCCATTGGCCGGGGAGAGAGGTAGACGAAAAGTGCTGACGTACAGAGGAGCATTTTCTTTAGGTGTCCCTGGACCACACTGCTGGAAAAACCACAGTGGGGAAATGTTACAGCTAAGAGCATCTGGGGGTTGTCTTTTTATTTTAAAATAATGCATCGGCTTAGGAAAGAGTTGTCCCCTCCCCACACTTGCCCACACCCACTTCCTAACACTTGTGCCAACTGGAGGAGCTCCTAAGACATTTCCCAGGGATTAGTGATCAAAGCCGACATCCTGTAAGGAAATAGAGATTTTTCTAAAAACAGGAGTGCTCGATTTAAATCCCCTTATGGCAGATGTTTTTTAAAAGCAAAACCTGTTTTGTCTCAATTTGGGCAGTACTAGCCCTGCCTTGATTTATGTTCATTACTCTCACAATCTTCCCTTCAGATGTGAGAGGGGATCATGATTGTTCAGTTTGTAGCACATTTCTCACTTCCATTTTGATATTTCCAGAAAAATGTCACAGGACCAGATGGGCCACCTTCCTCCGCAATGCCCAAAGTTAACTTTACCTTCAACGAGAAGAAAACACCATCATCGGTTTAGCACATGCTTCACATTTCCTTTTTTGGTTTGTTTACTTGTTTAAGTGCTCTTTCCATGTGCTAAAAATGAGCATATACGAAAGGATCTACTGGATTGCCGCTGCCGGTACTTGGGGAGAGCATTTAGTGAACACATGGGGAAAGACATCAGGCTGTGTCCTCAGGGAACTTGCCAAGAAAGTGAGAAAAAAAATATGGATTTAGAAATAACAGTTCTGTTCAGCTGTACTAGAGATGGGTCAGGTGCCAAGAGATAGATCAGAGATTTGTGTCAAGAATGAAAACAACCTCCTGGGAATTAGAGGAAGTAAAATTTAAACAAGACTTGGAAAAATGAATGTAACATACCTGCACATACACAGGCATGAACAAAATTCTGTGATTTTTCTTTCTATTTTTTTTTCCTAAATCTCATTTGACCTAGAATTCCTGAACAGTGCCTTTTGAATTCTATTCGACTGACTTTGAAGTTCTGGAAGCAAGAGAAGAATTTGGCTTGGATTTACTTGAGTCACAGTGAAGGTATCTCAGGATAGGCCAGACCTTACTTGTGGTTTCTACTGCAAAGAACTTTACTCCTTGGCACAACAAATTGAGATACTACAGGGAGGTTTTTTACCCTCGTGAGTCACTACAGCCCTAAGTCAACACCCTCACCTCTGCCAGAGCCCTGAGACTCCTGGAGGAAGACAAGCAGTGGTCCCTCCTGGCAGCTGCCTCTGAGTCCTCAGTCTCCTAGCAGTCATCAGCTGTTCTCCTTCATTTTTCTGCTCCCTCTGACACCCAGTGCACTGTAGAAGTCTGATCAGATCTTTCAAAGTGGCACTGCCTCTCTGCACAAATTCTTTATGAGTGTCAACTATGTGCCAAAATGCTGCTTGTTTGAATAGTCTTCAGTGTAATAATATGGGAATAATATCTAGCATTAACTAAGCACCTATTGTTACTGTGTGTAATGCACTATGCTAAATGTTTACAGCATTATTTGACAGACTCCCCAGAGCAGCCCTTTGAAGCAGGTGTATCTATTATCCCCATGCTTAACATGAATAACCTCAGGCTTAGAGAAGTTGCTGAGAATTTCAAGATTATACAACTCATAACTGACTGTGCTGAGGTTGAAAGCATCTCTGGCTGAGTCCCAGCTTTCTGCTTTTCATCTCCACCTCCCTATACAAAAGAAGGAGTTGACAATAAAATGAGCAGAAGTGTTGTTCTTGCATCTGAACTGTTTTTTTTAATACAGATGAAACTTCAATTTAAAGAAAAAAAGAAAGAAAGAAAAGTTATGACAAACTAAAATAGGTTTCAAAAATTCCATGCACCAATGGGCTACCTTAGACTAATAGGACAAGCACTTAGCCACTGTTCATTCTTCTTTTACAAATAATTATCAGCTTTTGTTCTTATCATTTGGCAAGCTAGATAAGAAAATCACTTGCATTTTAATCTGTAAGGAAAATGAAGTTCTTAGATATTACAACCATATTTCCAAGGAGATAATCCTAGCAGGTAGAGGAGTCGGGATATAAATCTCAGTTTGTCTGGATCTTCTCTATGATTCTTAAAGTTTCTTTCTTTAAAAATATTCTCTAAATTCAAAAGTTAATTTGGTCTTCAGGACTGTAATGGGGTCCTTATACAAAGGTGATCATAAATTATGGATTCCCAGAATTGCAAAAAGATTCTTTTAATCTAAACCCATATTTAACAGTTATGAAATGTGAGAAACAGGCAATTAATGGATTATGGGCTTTTTAATGTGGTTGTAGCGACCTAGACTAGAATGTGTACTATTTCCATGGGCCAAGTATAACCAATCCAAATTATAAGAACTTAATATCAAAATTTTTCGTACCTTAACAAATCATGTCACTACTTTCATGGAATTGTGTATCAATAGGCTGGTAATGATCTCTTTATTTTGACTTGCTCTAATTACAGTATTATAGTTTAAAAGTTAGCATTAACAAGGTACTCTTGTGAATATATATAAAAGCCTTCAACAACTGCATGTTAATGGCATGAAATTCACAATAGAATTCACAACAGAATTCACAATAATGCAAGTGATAAGAGCTGTGTAAAGTTTTGAATATCAACAATTACATCAAATAGATTTGAGGCTTTATTTAAAAAGAGTTTGCAAATACTAACATATAGCTTGCTACCAGAGGTGCTACACAGTTGCTTTAGCAAATCAATAGCAAATGCATAGTTTGCAAGTGGACTTCTAATGACCTTAACTATCTCTACTTTCAAATCTGTTTGCACTATAACTCTCTGCCTCATGCTAAGCATGTAGCTCAGTGGTATAGTGCTTACCCAGCACGCACAAAGCCCTGAGTTCAATCCCCAGAACAACAACAACAAAATCTATACCTCACATACACCTTCTTAAAGAATTATGTTCCTTCATTTACTATGCTTTTACTAGGGCCTTTTAAAATTCAATCATAAAGAATTTCTAATCTATGAATCTATATTCATCATGTCTTCATGTCAGAATTCATCAAGATTTAGGCTAAATGAAGAAGTCTATTGAATTTACGTATTCCTTTCAGGGTATGAGATAAAAGGTATTTATATATTAAATGCAACTTTAAAATTTCCAAATTTAATCTAATTTAATTCACCACGTGTATATTAAACATCTACAACATGTTCAACATAATTCCTGGTACTGGGTGAGACCAGAGAAAGTACAGAACCCTTTCTGCACAAATGTACAGCTTACCTGAGAATAGAAAACATGTGCACATGAAACAGGTAGCCAGATTAAGAATATGAAATTCAAAAACCTGGTGCAGTGTAGCAAAATAACAGTGTGGACTGGAACATTGGGGAAGAGGAGATCGATGCTGTAGATAATACTGTCCTGAGATATGTAATAGATGATCCCCAACCTAGGACCTCATTGAAGAAAGAGGTACTGAACCCACTGCACAGATGCCTCAGTGGGCCGCTGGTACTATTGCAAACTCTAAAACGTTCACCATTCTGACCTACAGAATGTGAACGACTTTCCACTAAAAAGAGAGGTAACATAATGAGCACTGAATGGACAAGGAAGATATGAAACAAATTGATATGAGAGGCCCATGGTACAGAGGAAAGAACATTAATTTGGAAAAGAAGTTTGGTGCATTAGGTTGGTGGCCACCCCATGCACCTTAGTACACGTATATCCGTAGGATGTTCTTCCTCTATTCACGGGAGGAACAATGAACTCCAATTGCAACTTGAAAGGACTGGTCAGAGCTCCCTGCGGATTCTCATTGAACTATTTCTCATCAAGAAAACATTTAGGAGCATGAAGAGGAGTGCAAATGGCCAATAGAAGGACTTACTGAAATGAAAACCGCAAAATAATTTCCCAGATTGCCAATGACTATTAAAATAGGCCAGGAGGGTCCATGGTTATTACTTTAACAATTAGTTAATTTTAGCAGCAGGGAGGCCATTAGCTGACCAGCTCACTCCTCTGCCCAGCATATCCTAGCCAATGAGCTGTGATTGGGGCAATAAAAATGAGATTGTGCCCAGACAATAAAATATTTAGACTTTTAGTGCATTGTTGGAAATAGTCTACATTTAAAGTGAAAGGAAATAATACTTTCTTTGCCTTTACTTATTTTTCCAAGGCCAATGGGCCTAATTGTTGCCTTGCCAATTTCAGAGAAATTATTACTAAAACAACTGAACAAGTAAAGCCTAAGGAGACACAAAAATTAACAAAATTTTAAAAAAGGAAGTAGAAGAATTCATTCTGTGGGCTGCAGCTGAGTCTACAAACCCGGATTTTGTTTCCAAAAAGGAAAACGGGGTATGTGTCAAATCACTGCATAAATATCTAATTGGCATAATTTATAAAGAATATGAGAATTAATGATATAAACATAACTTTATCTGTGAAGAGTGTCTATGGCTAATGTCTTTACTCATAAATGTCATCCAAATGTAAGTAAATTGAGGATTTAAATTTAATTTGCCAAATGCATGCAAATAACTTAAATATTCTATATGCAAGCTAATGTAAATATTGCAAAACCCCTGAAAATGGAAATGACTGTGCAAAACTTTCTGCACCAATAAAGCCTACATTCATATTGCTGTTTTCTCTCAACAGAGACTTGTTTTTCTACACCAAATGATAAACACAATGTAAACTTGAGAAGTATCCTGAGTTGAGCATCAGAGTTCTGCATTTCATAAAATCTCCCTTCTGCATATATTCAAGAATGACCATTCAGTTGGAATTTGTCTTTTTTCACCCATGATCTACACTGAAGTGTCCTTTTTCTTGCTGTATTGAGAATATGCTCCCCACATACTGTATAACAATTAAAATTTACTATGCCCATCTTGAACACTGACTCTTGCTTATAGGAACAGCATATTTCTTATACTATTTTAAAAAGGTATAGCATTGTGAATAGATGTGATTGTGTTCTGAAGCAATTAAAGAAGGCTTTTTCAATGAGGTCGAACTTCAGCTGCCTTCAAAAGACAAATATTGCTTAGATGGAGAAGAAGAAAGGACAAACTGTGCTGAAGGATAGGATCCAGATGAAGAAAGGCTTAAACACTACACTTGCTACTTTCCCAAGGGCAAAGTGCTATAGAAAGGGGGAGATTCACACACAAAACAGTGTCAAAGCAGACAACACCTTCTAGATGGTCCTCCAAAGCAGCCAGCCCAACCCTAAGGCTGGATGTTCTCCGGGCCAGCTTATGTATCCCATGGTCTAGGAGTTTTCATTGCTTACCACTAGCAGATGGGTAATTTTTGCATTGCATTCATAGCATTACATCATCGTTGAGTTCTTGGCACATCACCTAGCTACAAATTTACTAGTATTCATTATTTGTTTTTCAAAATGGAAAAAAGGAAAGAAAGAAAGAAGATAATTTACATTTCCTGATTCAAAGCCAGGGCTTATTCATCATTGCTTGTACATCGCTTATAAAGATGATAAATGAATGTATAGTAACTGAACCCTAAAACAAAATAATGTGTTTTTCTTAAAGCTTCGCAGAGCTGCATTTCCGTTGTAATTAGTTTACTTTTTTTAATCAAATTCTGGTAAGCAGCATTCAAAATGAAAGCTGATTTTTAGACTGCTAAAGCCATCCCCCAAAAGAGAAAAGAACAAAAAATAAGGATTTTTTTTAACAAGTAATGGCACAAAACTGTCAAGGTAATTGCATAACTTTCAGAAACTGGAAGAATATCATCATCTCTTGCTGATTGTATGATATTCAAATACAGGTTTCCATAAGAGAAGTTGTCATTGGATAAAAACCTAGATGAATTGCTAATCTATCTCTGAAAATTCATATTTAGGAGTATATCTTTAAACTTTTACACGTCAACAATATATGTAGGGTAAACCCTCAAATATTACCTTTGTAACTTCAGTTACTTCACTATAAACTGAATCTCTGTTTTCTCAAAATTATCAATTTAATCTACCTCAAGGAACACTATTTTTAAAACACATATTGTTCTCCCAACCTACAATGCCTCTATCACTCTATCCTCATCTATCTGACTCATGTATGTGCTTCCCTCATGGTAGTTTGCTTTCCTCTTCTGAAAAATATTTAGGGACATCACTTTCAATAAGGTAGTCTGTAGTCTTTCTGTCACTCACATTTCACTAGGCGTCCATACATTTGTGACACCATAAGGTGTTTTTTTTTTCACTTTTTTTAGATTTTGGATAGTTATTAATTTCTCAGGTATGTCTGTGTCTCTATGAGTATATTTCACAATCCTTGGTAGTAGGGGTCATATCTAATAAAAGTCTATCGTTCACTGACTGACAATACTGGGATTAAAAAATAGAGTCTTCATTAGACTGTGGCAACAGTATTACTAAGGTGACATGACTGTCTTCCAAGCATGACCAAGAGCTGGAGGATCTGAAAGTCCAGGGTGGCTACACTGCCTCCCTCTTAGAGAGAGGAGGAGAGGAACACATGAATATGTACCTACTGTTAACTGATGTATGTAGGACATCTTTTCCTACATAGAGCCTATACTTGGAACGCATTTGAAGAAGTCTTTGGAACTCTCTTTGAATAACCCTTTCCCAGGGCGTTTTTGTTTTTCTTTCCATTTTTTACTGGTGTACAGCTATCACGCCAAACATACTTATTTACATGTATCATGCTAAAGCCACCGTGCTTTGTAACTTTCCTCTTCATTGATCAGGTTACTTGAACTTATTTTCAGATCTTCCTCTTTATCCATGGTAAACTCACTAATAGCCTAGACTAAAGGGCCTACAACACAACACATTTCAGGCTCAAGG
Organism: Dolichotis patagonum; assembly: GCA_004027295.1. NCBI lineage: Eukaryota > Metazoa > Chordata > Mammalia > Rodentia > Caviidae > Dolichotis > Dolichotis patagonum. The sequence continues at coordinate 114,364 of PVJX010001235.1, read as the reverse complement.
CAGGCGTCCATAGTCATGTGTTTATGCTGGGACTAAGGATAAAGACCGATAGAAAATGAGCACGGTCTGTGTGCCAGGGATTCCATCACATGACTCACAAAGCTTTAATATCTTTTTCATACACTTTCGTTTTAAAAAAGCAAAACAGAAATAAAAGACAAAAATAATGCAGAAGTTCAAAAAATAGGAAATTAATACTGATTATTATATTGCATATAGTTATCTTAGAAGTAATTGTTCAAGTTACAAGATTTAGGCCTCAGCCTCCTTTTTCCTGCTTTAATCTTATTTACATCTCTAACATTGGCTCATAATACTCATTTTACACCCTCACACATGACCTGGGAGGAAGAGGAGCCATTGCGCTATGTAAACCTTGTTTTTCAGGTTGAGTTTTGACTAGACAACCCTCCCCCCATTTTATAGGTCTTTTTCTTTCCTTCTTTCCTTCTTTTCTTCTTTCCTTCTTTCCTTCTTTCCTTCTTTCTTTCTTTCTTTCTTTCTTTCTTTCTTTCTTTCTTTCTTTCTTTCAACCTTCCTTCCTGCTTTCTCCTCTTCCCCCTCCTTTTCCTTCCCCTTCCTTCTTTTTCTCTTCTCTTCTCTTCTTTTTCTCTTCTCTTCTCTTCTTTTTCTCTTATCTTCTTCTCTCTCCTCTCATCTCCCCTCCTCCCTTCACTTTTTTCTTTTCAATCTTCTCCTTTGTCTTTCTTCTCTTGTCTTCTTCCCCTCCCCCCTCCTCTTCTTCTCCCTCTCCTTCTCCCCTTCTTTATAGTAACGTATTTTCCCCCAGAATAATTAACTGTGAGTCCTCCACCTTTATTACACAAAGCCTTTTTAATCTGTATAAACGGCTCTTCCTTTGTGTTGAGAAATATTTCTATGAGAATAGCAGCTATGTATCTATATTTCTTTACCCTCACTTTGAGATGAGGAATCTGAGGTCAATGCTTTTCCCATTAGCAAAGCCTTTCTATTGGCAAACCTGTCTGGACACTGGTGTCCTTGGAGAAGTGGTAGAAAATTATTCCTGAGGGGTCAGGGCATTTACCTGGGAACACTCATTATAGCAAGCAAGTTGTTCTCCTAATCCAATGTGACTCAAGTTACAGCAATATCAAAACTGCACATGGGAGGATTACATGCGGGCTACTTAGTTTGAGTTCAGAGTTCAATAATTTGAGTTAGAGTTAAAAACTCACACATCTAACAAGTCTCAGGCTGATGGTACAAGAATTATTTACTGAGAATCACTGCCCTAAATAATACATTCCCCCCAAAATAATACATTCAAATGGTCTTGCTTTGTCAGTATGAAAGAGGATTTGGAAATCTGGCTGGTTTTCCAAAATCATAAGCAAATATACTTATCTATGCTATCCAGGAGAGTGTTTGCTGGTTTGTTTTAAAATCAGCCTCCAAATTTGAAGTTAAAACAGGACAATATTGTGGAGAACCCTTCAAATTTCATGTTTACTATCAATAATCAAGAATGTTCCAATCATGCATTTTATTATCATTAATTAAGACTTTGTTTTTGCTGTTGGGATTCTGTCAACCCTTGTTTTCTCATGAAGATTTTGTTTATGTCCATTTATTGTTTATCACATCATTGTTTGGTCTTATCCTCTCAGTCCTTTTGGAATTATTTCCCTATTTCACGCAGGTTATATTTTATATCTTATTAAACATCACGTAATTTTCAAAAAATCTTTGTGTTTCCTTTAGTAAATTATTTTCCAATGTCTTAGCTTCTATTAATGTGCAGGATTGATTTTGGCTTCAGTATTTCTGCCCTAGTTTCTGGTCTGTTTTTCCTATATTTGTACATCTTCAAATAATGAGATTTATGCATATCAGTTCAATAAAAGCATTTATTTAGCTATTCCTTATTTGACTGGTAGTGATCTATTTCCGTTCAACCTTTTTCAAGAGACACGATGTGTAAATATGTTTTGGTCTTATTATTCATAGCTGTTCTCAAAAAGCAAGTAACAACAACAAAAGAACCTTCCCAAATCTTCAGCTGGATGGCAATTTGACATGCAGTCCAACCAGCCCAAGGCTGTTTTGCTAGATATTCTTAAGATCTTAGCTTTCTTGCTTCATTCCTAGAACTGATGTCATATAAAAGCAAACAAGAAAATATATAAATAATAAACAAATGATAAAAGTATAAAATAATCCCCATTGTGCTTTCCTATTAAGAATTTCCTTATCTCTGTCACTGCCTAGAGTAACACAATATCTCCAGTCAAAATGCAAAAAGACAAAAGCAAAATTGTTTTCACCGCTCACTCATCCTCCTCTTGTTTTGCTCTCTGAAGATGTAGAGAAACTAAACTGAACTGTGCTGCACCAATGTTGGAATAGCTGCCTAGCATTATGAACAACAAAGCCAATACACACCATAAATACTAGGGCTCTATTAAGGAGTCTAGGTGGGACAAATGGGCACCATGGGTTGTTCATAAGTGTGTTACATGAAAAATCACACGTCATCTTTTCAGTCCAAATACATGAACTACAGAAATGTTGAGATATCTACAGGTTTCTAGGAATGACTTCCTTTTTGCCTTAATTCTCCTAGAGATTATAAGTACTCAGCTTTTAATTTCCATTGGCAGATGTGCACAGAATATTCTAGGGATGGCTAGTCAATGTTTGTTTAACCAGAAATCAATGTAAGCTGTTTGATACAAATTTTATCATCTCTTTTTTCACAGTTAAAATACTTCAGTAACTCCTCATCAGTGGCAAGATAACATTAAAATCCCTCAGTATGAAACTCAGTCTTTCACATTCTGTTCTAGACACACACACTTGGATTCCTTGCTCCAGTGTTTCAGAGTGAATTGTGTCCACCCAAAAATGTATATGTCCCAGTGTGGCTGTAATTGGAGACAGATTCTCTAAGGAATTGATTATGGTTAAATGAGGTCATAAAAATGATGTCCTGGTTGAACTGGCTGAATATAATCACTGTTTTTCACAAAAAGAGACACCAGAGTGCTCTCTCTCTCTCCCTCTCTCTCTCCAAATCCATAGTTTAACATTTTGACATATTTAATAGCCATAATACTGAGAAAATGCTGTAGGAGGATGCAATGAGAAAGCGGTCATCTCTAACTCATAAGCAAAACTCTCACCAGAAAAATTATTCACAAGCACATTGACCACGGGTGTCCCAGGCCCCAGAACCATGAGAATATGAATTTCTAATGTATAACTCTATCCACCTATGGTATATTGTTATCATATCTCAAGCAAAGACATACCATGTTCTTGTATTAGGGTTCTCAAGGTGAAAGATCCAAAAAAATAGATGACAGAGATACACAGGTAGATAGGGAGATAGATAGATAGACAGATAGATAGAAAAATTGGATCGTGCAATTATGGCAATTGAGAAAAACCAAAGATTTGAAGGTGGCAAGGTGGAGTCACTAAAAAGTTCCTAGTATAGTCTTGTCCTGAAGGAAGAACAGTGGTCCCAGTTACAGAAGGTCAATTGGAGAAAGTGATGTTTTGTTGTTGTTGTTGTTCTGTTCAGACCAGCAACTGATTGGAGGGACCCCCTCCCCTGATCAACAGGGCGAGCAATCTGTTTTACTCAGTCTATGAGTTCAAATATTACTCTCACTCAGAAACATCTCACAGACACACCTAGAATGTTTCATTAAATATTTGGGCAACCCATACATAAGCCAGGCCAGTCAATACATTTAGATTTACTACAGTTTTTTCATGGTACCAGTATTAACACACATCATTGGCTGCACATTATTCTATTAGTTCTGCAGACTGTTATTCTCTTATAATCTTTCTCCATGTTTGCTCCTTGTGCCATGAATGGCTTTCCACTGTGTTCCTTCACTGTCCAAGTTCACCTGGAAAACTCCCACTCATTCTTTATACCCACCTTTTCATTTCAGCTCAAGAGCTCTTTTGATTTCTTCAAACAGCACTAACATTTTCTTCCATTGTCCTTTTACTCAAACACTGAAACAACCTTTACCATGTATCATTGCAATTTGTATTTATATGTATAAAGACTTTTATTTCATTAGATTATGAGCTCCTCCTTGCAAATGTCTTTTTAAATATTTATTACTACAGACCTGATGCATCTATTAAAGATACTTGTGAAATTACCCACAATTTAAGCAATATTTATCTGGAAAAACACAGGGTTAGAAATTAAAACACAAGAATTCAAGGCTGAGACAGTACTGTATCAGGCATTAACTAGGGGCTTACTTCCAGGATTTCTGACGGCAGAGCATAAGGTACCTTCCTTTGCCTTACAAACCCAAGCACTCCACCCCATCCTGCAGCTTGATCCCACCTTCATCTCTGCCTCCAACCCCTCTATTCTGTCAAGTAATGAGTGGGCTCCTCTCAGAGAACTATGTAGAAACTCTGAACATTATTAGCACCTGCACACTCCACACACCTGGAGAATACATATTTCTCCCAACTATTTCCACGTGTAAGGAAATTGAGTACAAGGAAGAGCCTGGCTGAGTCTACTGGTACCTAAAATTTCATTACTCAGGTCAAAGAGGGCACAAAATGCACTGACATCAAACAAGAAAGACTGATAGGTGAGGCTGGAATCATCCAGGATGGGGGACCGTGAAACTTGAGGAAACAAAGACAAAGATATCTGTGCTGGCGGAGGCATAGTTCTCCTACACCCTTCTTGCTAGGCAGTAACACAACTGCTAAGCACAGAGGCATAAGAGCAATCTCAATCACAAAGCTGGAGAATCTCTTGCCTCAGGTCCCTGCCAGTAGGGAAAGTGCTAGACTGTAATTCTAAGACAGAAAAAGGCAAGTGGAGTGGGAGCATGGGTCAGGTCCAGGCAATGCATTTTTCAGAATGCCTTGGTGGAGAATACAGGTCTCAAGACACTAGATTGAAAGCACCAAAGGGAAGAGTAGGCACTCAGTGAGGACTTCTCCATGTGGTCTTCAATCTGCAGAACCACCTTGATGTTTATGCTGCGTATCACAGGAACTCTCTATCCCCAAATATTTGCACCTTCATTACATGGTAGCAATCAAAGAGAGCGTTACTCTGCTCAATTTTAAAGTAACTCTTGACTTTCCACTGTTCCTGAGCCACTATGCCTGAATCTTGGAAGCATATACTTGCCTTCTCTAATTTGTAAAGGAAGTGAGAATTTGTTTTTCTTTCCTATCTAGAAAATATGCAGCTAGTTATCCTCTGAAGATTTTCTGGACCCCTGTATACCAATTGGCCTACCTGGCAATAATGAGTAACAGTCATTCTTACAGGGTCCCAATACCATTTTTCAGGTACCAAATGGCTTCAGCTGAAAATGTAAGTTACTTTCTTTTTCTTCACAATGCAGAGATGTGTGTTAGAAAGAGGAACAAAATTTCAGTGACAGAGGGAGAATAGAATCTACAGATATATCCCTCCTGAAGCTCAATTCACTCACAATGCAATGTACCCCACAGGTCCAATGGGCCAGAAAACATGGGTATCTTTGTTAGTTCATCCTGAATTTTTTGCTGGCCTTGTTCATTTTGCATGTTGTTTAGAGTCAAATCTGGTAGTACTGTTTGCTTTATTCTGGAATTTGGAGTCAATAACTTCAGCATAGCTGGTAGAGCTTTGGAAATTCTATGGAGACTCAGTGCAACTAGTTCTGGTTGATGCTGTAGATCATCCAACTACTGGATTTTAAACACATGACGAGAAATAAATTCTGTGACAACCTGTACTTGCTAGTAGAGGGAGAGTTCTGTAAAACCAAAGAGAAGATCATTTCCTCAGTTACTGGTGCCTTATTGTTTCTCCCCTGAAGCAAAAGTAACTAAAACATGAAAGAAGATTAGTCTGGGAAAAAAAAGGTGATGGCAACATAAATTTTTGCTGTGATTACTATTATCTGAGGTCTCAGGATTCCCTGTATCAAACTACCAGTGCTTTTCAAGTTTGCAATAACTATTCAGCAATTATGTAGGTTCCCAATCCTTCACAGAAAGTCCAACATTGTATGGAGCATTCATCCTCAATGAATTCTGAAAGTTCCTAAGAAATGCTTGCTACTTGTTAGATTTACAATGTAAAGTATAAGTCAGGAAGCTGACTTAGGGTCAAATACTATATATAGAATAAGGGCTTCAATTTTCCAGGGCGAAAGATAGTTTTCCCCCTCAATTCCTAATTCAGCTATTATCATTCCATTCTCAGGAGGTGGGTGTACTATGTCATCTCTAAACACAGATTATTTCCTCTTTTTTACCTGCACAAAATCCACAGGTTCAGAAGATTATTCTTTCTACTAAAAATTAACATTAGGTGAAATTTTCGTTTCCTGATATAGTACTATAACCCTCCTAAGAATATTATATATGTTAACAATGTCCATAGCAATTCTAATAAAAATAAGCATGATTTGCATTCTTCAGATAAGTAAATGTAGAGGCAGATGTTTTAAATACTTTTCCAAAGCAAGAAAATGAAGTAGCAACTAAATGTCAAATGAAATTATCAAGCGAAAGAGACCAAAAATCTACTGCCATTTTAGAACAATCTCATCTCTATCTCCTGTCATTCCTGTCCCTGCTCGCCCTGCCACTCACCTTAAAGTATAAGTAACAACTATGTCTAATCTCGGAGAATCTATGGAATCCTGACAGCAACTTACTAAAGTCCCACCCTGCCACAGGAATACTGTCATTGAATAGTGAGTTGTCTTTTCCATAGACAAGGCATACTATTACTGAGCCTGATACACCTCACTGCCACCAGTACTGTGCAGTTTGGTCTGGATGCATAAATTCATGGGCCACTCCTGTGGGCCACTGACTCTCCATCCTGGCTTTCTCCATTCCATTTTGGCTCCTTTAACATGGGTGTCATTACACAAGCAGAAGTCTTCCACGTGGAGTAAACACTGATGAGAATCTCTTTCCAAATTCTTTTTCCAGAGGCAGTACGCTGACTTAGGGGCAAATACTGTAGAATAAGGGCTTCAGTTTTCCAGGGTGAAGGACAGTTTTCCCTCTCAATTCTTGGATCAGCTATTATCATTCCATTCTCAGGAGGTCGGTGTACTTTGGCATCTCTAAACACATTTTAGTAAACGAATAGTCTTTTGGGATGAATAGGGAGGGTTTTGGGGTTTAGACTCAGAGTGAGCACCATCATAATCATCAGAAACTCTTTCTAGCATGACTGTACCACTGAATATGCAACATGGAGGTTCAGGGCTGGAATCTGTTGACCAAGGGAAAGCAACTGAGTTTCTAAGTCTCCAGTGTGCTACATTCCTCAACCCTAGTTGTCTAACTGGGAACTCTGGGCTTTGGAGAGCATGGGAATTGTGCTGGCCTAAGGCTCATGATGGAATTGAGGGGACATGTAACCTGAGGAACTGTCAACAAATGAGCAGGAATTAGAAGGCTATCTATTGGATAACAGGTCAAAAGCACAAGACACTTTTATTATCCAGAATTACTCTATTATCGGAATGTGCTTCGTAGGCTTGACTTCCCAGTTGATGCACATTTGGAAATACCACTCTATAATGAGAAAAAAAAAGTAGTGTACTGATATAGTGATGCAGGTGTTTCTCACTAGGACAAATACAAGAACCCAGAAACAGAAGACTACATCGGTAACTATGGACTGAGGTTAGGGTACAGATGGGATTTGATTGCAAAAGTTCAGGGGAGAGAATTTTAGAGTGATGAAAAGTTCTGAATTTCAAAAGTGGAAGTGGTTTGAACTGGACACATTTACTAAAATCCATCAAAATATGAACTTAAAACAGGTGAATGTGTAAGGCACAATCATGTGTCACACCGCAATAGTTTAGTCAATGGTGGACTGCACATACAGTGGTGAATGGCCTAGGTGCATCCACCTTAGCCCCTTAAATATAGTACTCATCACACACAAATTCAAATTCAAGAGAAAGTTTTGAAGGAGGTATGTGTAATTGGAGAATGAATAAAGGAGATTAAAGGCCAAATAAGAAAACAGAAGAGACTACAATTTGCAGGCTAAAGGGGACCCAGAGTTCTCTTCTAGAAATAAGATGTAATTCACAGTTCTTAAGTACAATTCAAGAATGCAAAAGCTGCAGGAAACTGACTAGAGATCACTTGACGAAAAGCCAGATTGAAGCATCATCAGGCTACTGATATAGTAGTATTCTGAAGTTTCAATTAATAAGTTTGTGCTCCAGATCTTACTGTATATACATCCATTATCTTTCTGAATTTTGACTGGTCAGAAACCCATCTAGTCCCAAGATTTTCAGGTAAAATATTGTAAGTCTATATCATACACAAGATATTTACTAGTCACAAATACTGCACTAGAGCTTCCCTGACCTAAACAGAAGAAACTGGGTTGTGTTATGTGCACTCAATCTCTGAGGACACCATCTGGTTTAGACACCACACACACATGGTGACAAATTTTCAAGAAGTACAAGGACATTTGACTAGAGTGAAAAGTCAAGGGAAAATGAGGATTAAAAGAGGAGCAAGAGTGGAAGGAGGGTGATATGGTGGCACACAGTCAGACCTGTTATCAAACATTGCTAGAGGTTAGATATATAACACTAAAGCACTGTGACTGGCCCTTAAATTATCTAAATAGCAATGGTATCAGATGGGAGTGAGATTTAGTGTAAATCAATTTTGAGGCCGATCATATAAACTATTGTATATCTTTATTTCTCATCTGGACTCCATGGCAGACTAAATCATCACAGTGATGAACAGAATCTAGCACTTTCAACCAACATGAGCAAGACCTTCTCTTCAATATTCTCCATCAGCACTGAATCATTTCGAGGAAATACATCTGATTGAAACAGGATAAATGGAAGTGATAAGTATGATAGAAGAGACAATGTGGTACCAAGGAAATATATATATACCATACCTAAAGACTCTATGCAGTTAGAACCTATATGTCCTTGAAAAAGGCACAGTCTTCCTCAGAGATATTATTATTTTGTCCCAAACTTTATTTGCAAGTGCATGTTATTATTGTACAACGAAAATTAAATAATAAAGGTAAAACTGCTCCCAGTATATCTGCATATCAATTAGATCTACATCATTATTTTAATGGATTTTTATGGATGAACCAAACTTACTAAAGTGATCCATAATTGTTCATCAAGTTGTTTCCAGGTTTATTTCTTTTGTAAATAATAGGGTACTTTTTTATATATCATTATGTGCTTCTGTAATTACTTCCTTCAGAAAAAAAAAGTCATAAAATAGGATTGGTATAGTAAACCTTTTCTTAAAATGTCATTTCCATTGAGATAAAATTACATAATACAAATACACATGTTATAAATATATATTGTACACTGAATTTTGACATGTGTTTGCATTCATGTAATTACCATGGAGTTTAAGATATAGGATGTCTTAGTTACTTTTCTCTTGATGACACAAAGTACTCCACACTCAAAGTTAAAAGAAGAAATGTTTATTTGGCTTACAGTTTGTAGAGGTTTCAGTCTATATACAGCTGGCTTCAAGGCTGGGTAGCATGGCAGGGGGTCATCACAGAGGATGAATAATCCATGGCAAAGTAGGGTAGCAAGGCAGGAAGTGGCAAGCAAGTGACAAGAGACCAGTGACAGAACTAGCACTCTTTCTTTTCAGTATATTTTACCCAGATGGCAGGTATCACTCATACCTGGAGTGGGGCACCCTTAATCTTATCCAGAATTAGTGAATTAATTTAGTATTCACACACCTTTGATCCCAGCATCACTCATTTTAATCCCAGCATCAAACTCTCTAGATTCAGCCACCTCTGAAAAGCCCCACCTGTGAACACATGAGTCTCTGGGGGCACATCTAGATACAAGCCATAACATAGGACTATCCTATAATACAGTTCTGTAACCCTAAATTTCTTTGGGCAGGCATATATTTCCTTTAGGAAGATAATAAAGAGCAAAATTATGAAGTTAGATAGTAAATGTATAACTGTATAGAATGTTACTGAATTATTATTAAGAATAATTTTTATCACTTTACATATTTCACCACCAATTATCAGTTCCAGTTGCTACTTGTCTTCACCAAAGCTGATAATTATTAAAGTCTTTTTTAAAATTAGATATTAAAGTGGTTTAATAATGTCACATCACCATAGTATAAATTTTCATTTCCTTAATGAGTAGGGATGCTAAGCATCATCTCATGTATTTATTGGCCATTTGTAGTTTCCATTTTGTAATGTCTTTTCAAATTCTCTGCACATCAATAATCAGGTTGTTTATTGTTTGTTTTGATTATCTGAGTTCTTTGCATATTTAAGATAAAACACTGTCTTAATATAAGAATTGTGGATTTCTTAACCTGCAGCTGACTTTTTCATACACTTAAAGTTTCACTCAGACAGCAGAATTTTGATCAATAGTTGATATACATAAATGAAATACATTTTACCAAATTAATCTTTTCAGATTTTGTGACTTGTATATCTTTTTAATATTTATTTCTAGGATATGGGTCAGAATCGTACATATCTTTGGGATATTATATGGGTTTTGATACAAGTATGCTGTTTAATGTATAAATCAGGAGATTATATATATACTCAAAATTTTATTATTTTTTGTGGCCAAATCATTCAAAAATCCTTCTTTTAAGTTTTTTGAAATAGACAATATTTTATTGTTATCAGTAGTCACCCCACTGCACAATAGAACTTACTTGCACATATTCTGTAAAACAGAACCCACTGACTAACTTTTCCAAATACCTCCTCCTCAGCCTTTTCCTTAGAATAAAGGCAGCAGCAATTTTCTCTGTATTTTTTTTAAAAATCCTATTGTGTCAATTTGGTTTAAAATTTATCTAATGTATGTTCTACTCATGTTATATTTCTATGCACATAAGCTAGCATCCAAAGAAGCCATAAAATATTATTAGGCAAATATGGCACAAGAAGTTTTGCTGCACCAAATGCCACAGGCAAAATTATTTGGGATGAAAATTTTAAGTAACAAGGAAAACAAATACAAGTGGAAATAATATAAACACATACATATACATATGCACATATACAAACATACATATACACTGTGTGAAATTCATATCATATATATAATATACACAGACTATATGATATATGGATATATCATATGTAGAATATATAATTATATTTGTATATTTTGTGATATGTATCATGTGCAAGTTTATATATATATCAGATATTTTTATATTTTATTTACAGCAAAACAAAAGAAACAAATATAAGACCAATGTATCTCTACCAAAGTATGATTAAAATACTTGGAAGATAATTAAAATGACACAGAGAATTAGATAATTTGAAAAAACATAAAAAGGATGATGCATTTCAATTCACTTCTCAAATATTGACAGAAAAGGTATATAAGTAAAATAAATATTTGAAAGTTACAAACAATATAACCTTGTACCAGTGGTCATCTATGAAATTTTGCAAGTGACAAGTGCACATTTTGCTAAAACACTAATCAATAATTTTCAAAAATATAATATGATATTATTTTAACAATAAATCTCAATGAATTACAAAAATATATAACTCCTATATATACATGGCTTTGTACATTCATATTTTCCTGTTCATGATCCTAGATCACAGTCCTTCATGTTCTAGATAAAGCAATTGTTTTTTTCAGTATAATGGAAGATACAAAAACATGAGTAGACTCCAACTGTCCCTCTTGTCATTTATCATCCTACAGTTCCATCTGGTCACCAATAGGCAAATGCCAAAGCCAACACTCTCTTTTACACATGTGTTCATTGTATCCTCAAACATATTTTTATATGTGCTTATAATGGGGTGGCTTTTAGTACTCTAGTACTCTTTTCTCTTAAGCAGCAGAAAAAATGGATAAAATACCAACAAATACTATCTGTGAAAACACAGTGAAGAGCATCTGTGGCAATGGAGAAAATAGAGGCCAAGATCAAATTTAGAAGGGGAGTTCAGGGAATATGTCAGAGTCTAAGCAATTATGGCTAAGGGTGTGAAGATTGAACTACAGTTTGTATATAAGAGAGAGACTTGGGAAAAGGGCTTTTTATCAACCTCACAGAGCAACAAAAGGGCAAAACTGGGCATGAGATATGAAGGTAACTGGACTTAGAGAGCAAGGTCCCTGAGAAAAAGCAAAGCAAAGAGAGTGAGAATGGTACTCAGTACTTGGCAATAGTGATCATGAAGTAACTAAAATGTTTGACACATCATCCATTAGACTTGTAGCTCTGAGGAGGAAAACTGGAATTGATGACTTTTCCAGCAACAAGTTCCTTGATGATAGCCCCAAGATCCGTTTCAAAACCTGAAGAACTACACCTAATTGCAAGGCATAACTAACAGCTATATAGGAAGACTAACATAGTACTGAAATCAGCTTTGAGTCCACTCCACAGATGATTGGACTGAGGTAATATGTGCTCACTCTTATTGCCTGGTTAAAAAAATAAGATTCATCCTATACAAAGGAATGCAATGTTTTCCAGGGTCCCTGCAATGTTCTTTATTTTAAAATGAAAAAAGAATAAAGACATTGATATGGAATTTCATAAAGTAGTCCATCAATCAGCCAAGAAGTCTCTAATTCCAAGAAAATACACCAATAGAAAAAAGATAACAATAATACATTGTTTTATTCAAGAAATAGTAATAGATCTCCAGTTACTCCTGATATTAGGGTTATCAGACATGAATATTAAAATAATGATATGCTCAAAAATAGATGGCAGGATGAAGTATTTCACCACAGAACTGGAAACTTTAAGAGAGAATCAAATGGACATTCAAGAATTGAAGATTACAGTATCCAAAATTAAGAATTCAATAGAAGAATTTAACAGCCATTATGTTACTATTGCTGAGACTGAAATGAAATGAATAATATCTAAGTGGAAAATAAATGAAGTAGAGAGATAAGTAAATGAAAAGTATGAGGGATGAAAGAGGGAGAGAGAGAGAGAAAAAGAGAAAGAGAGAGAGAGAGAGAGAGAGAGAAAGAAAGAAAGAAAGAAAGAAAGAAAGAAAGAAAGAAAGAAAGAAAGAAAGAGTGAGTCATGGTGAAAAGATGTAATAAATGGACAATTGTAGCCTACAAGGAAATATAAGAGAGGATTAGGAGGTGGGATCAATCAATGTGGTGAAAGCTTAAGAAAAAATAAAAATGTTTATTACAGTTAAAGACACATTGACAAAAGTACTCCCCCTCACTTTGAACAGAATTATCCCATCTATCTTGCCAATTTCTGAAGCAGTTCTAGAAGTCTTATTTGGCAAGTGTCTTTCATGCCTGCCTCAATGTAGCAAACTGATTGGAAATATCTACTCTACATGGAAGAACCCAGAAAACCCACCAAAACACTTCTAGATGTAATAACCAGATTCAGCATACCTGGACACAAAACTTACACTCAAAAGTCAATAGCATTCCTGAACACAAATAATAAGCTCACAGAGAAATTAGGGAATCCATGCCTTTCATAATAGTGTTGAAAAAAATAGAAATACTTAGGAATCTATCTAACAAATGAAGTAAAAGATCTCTACATTGAAAACTACAGTACTCTAAAAAAGGAAATGAAAGAGGATATTCGAAAATGGAAAATAACCCTTGCTCTTTGGTAGGAAGAACAAACATAGTAAAAATGGTCATATTCCAAAAATTGCTATACAGATTGTTATGGTTTATGCATTGTGTCAACTTAAGAAGTCTCACAGTCTCCCTCCTTTTGCCGTTCTGCGTGCACGATGTACCCCCTACCTCCAGGGCATTACTCCTTTTGAGGCCATGTACGGCTGACCACCCACTTTGATTCCCTATTTCCAAGATGATAAGTTGGCTGCTATCGTTAATGGGGAACTTGTTACGTCTTTACAGGCTCTCCAGCCCTTCCTGCACTGGACCCACTGCTTGTTACAGGGCCACCAGACCATTTCTGAAAGACCTGATGACACCCTGGCAGCTCAACCTGGTAGGCAAATCTACCCCAGAAAGGGACAGCCCACATCCTTAGGAACCCCCTGGGAAAGACTCTATACAGTCACCTTGAATGCTCCCATGGCTGTCAAGGTTGCTGGAAAGAGCCATTGGATTCATCACTCCCACTTCAAGCCTATAGGACCAGAGACTCCAGCTAATTGGACTATCAAAAACTCTTCTGACCCTTTAAAGGCTGAGCTCCAAAGATGTGGATCCTAAGTCTGTTTATGTGTATAATCTTCCTTATTCCACCCATTCCCACAAAAAACCATCACCCTGTAGGTTATACGTGACTAGAACTTCAGTAAAGTAACCCTAGCCTCTACCAGAAGCCTTGGGAATCCCCTCCTTAACGTAACCTTCTGTTCAATCATGGGGAGGGCTGACACAAAAATCCTTAAATGCACTGGCCTTGCCTCAGCTGCCTGGATTCTGGCTGGCTTTTTCTCATCGGATCCAAATATTCCCTTCTATTTGTGTCCGGCGATCTCTAAAGTAGATGGATGTTCCACTAGTTCTGGGTCAAACCTGCACCACTACAATTATTACCACCAAACTTCTTGGGGTTGTGAAACTGTAGCCTGGTCAGATAATCACCCTCATCTGTCCACTAGGTATGACTCCCATAAGGGCTACATTTTATTTTGGCATAAGCAATCAGGAGATTTTTTCTGGAATGGAGGAAAAACTTGAGGCATTCTCCTCTATGTCACTGACTGGGAGGGATCCTGATTCACTCTTTACCATCCAAAATGGAAGTACTCCGATCCATTCAAAACCCTCAGTGGGCTCGCCCTGCCAGCAAAGGGGTTTCCCACTCAAGCAGTTAACCTCTGCCATGAATTTCCCTTTCTCCCCATCTGTCCCTGAATGACCTCTTCACAACCCAGCACAGTTACATCCTGAGAATCCTGTCTTCCAATCTTTGGAACTGATGTTTAAATTACTTAATAGTTCATTCCCCAACATTACTCAAGATTGTTGGCTATGCTTAAATTCTGAGACCTCCTATTATGCTGGAATGCAACTATTGGGACCAACAGTTGAACCCAGATTGTAAACACCTCAAACTCTGATTCTGGTTCTTCATGCTGGTGAGGACAGGAACCCAAGTCCTTCACTTTGGGAAACATTCAGGGTTCTAAACTTTGTATTCAGTCTATAAATATCCCCTTGAAACACTCCCCATTTCAAATAAACTGTAAACCGTTTATGTACAAAATGTCTCTTACTCTCTCAACCAACATTTAGTCTCCCCACCGGGAATTTGGTTTGCCTGTACAAACAGCCTCACCCTTTGCGCTTGTCTGGTTGCCGTCACTGGACCTAACCCTGAACTCTGTATCTTAACTCATGTTCTTCTCCAGGTGTACTGGTATTCTGCAGAAGGAAGGAAAAGGAGGGAGGGAACATATGGGATTACCCAACCTCGCAAGAAAAAAAGAGGGCCCCAGTCCTAATGCCTTTCTTTTTGGGATTAGGAGTAATTGGTTGCACAGCACTAGGAACCACAGCCCTCATAGTAGGAAACCAAAATTACCAGCCACTAAGCAAAACAATAGACCATGACCTGGGCATACTTGAACATAATGTTCATCATCTGGAAGAGTCTCTATACTCCCTGGCTGAGATGGTCCTTCAGAACTGCTGAGGTCTAGACTTCCTATTCTTAAAACAGGGAGGTCTATGCCTAGCTCTTGATGAATCTTGTTGCTTCTATACCAACCATTCAGGAGTTATTAGGGACAGTCTTAGCTCAGAAAGCACCTAGCTGTTAGGGAAAATGAGAGACTTCTTTAACAGAGTTGATATAAAAATTTGTTCTCCACCCTACTCTTGGCTCTGGCAGGACCCCTGGTCTTCCTCCTACTGGCCATTACTATTTGCCCTGCATTATAAACTGTTTAATGTGTTATATCCAAAGCTGAGCCCAATCTATTAAATTAATGGTTATACATTCCCTATAGGAGTATCTGTGAAATGTAGATGAAGAAGACAACTTTTATAAAGATGACCAGGCATCAAGGATGTGATTCATGTTCTAAATCCAGTGGGGAATGTTATAGCTTGGCATAACTGATGCCATCTTGAGCCCTGCATATAACTAGTGCCCTGTATTTGACTCAGGAGAATGGAAAATTACTCAGAGTACAATCTCATGAGAAAATCAGAATGAGCTGTATCCACAAGAGAAAAATTAATCTGACCAATAAAAGAAGCAGGATACAGGTGTCAACCAAAAATTAATGTAAGATTCTACTTAAATTGTTTCCAACAAGATGTCTTTTGTGGTACTCTATTTTAAAAGCTCTGTAACTTTCTAGTTAGGGGCCATTGGTTAGACTCTGAAACAGGGGGAAAGGGGATCTGTATATGAGTGGTCCTGAGCTCAGCTAATTAAATTTCAGATTTATCAATTTGGTTGCTTAGATTCCTATATTGTTGTTCACAAACCCATTTTATTAGCAATAAAGGTAAGGCAGGAATTATACTCCCTTGATTGAAAGTATACTAGAGAGCTAGTGTCATTTAAAAAAATTCTTAAAAACCATATCTGAGAATCAGTGGAATAGATCAGAAGATGTAGAAACAACCACAAACAGACTCAGCCTCCACAAAGGAACCAAACACATTCACTGGAAGAGAGGTAGCCTCTTTAATAAATAGTGCAGGAAAAACTGGCTCTCCACATGCCAAAGACTCAAACTAGACCTATGTCTATGACCATGCACTAAACTAAAACTGAAATGGATCAGACATCTAAATATTAAAACAGAAACACTAAATCTGATGGAAGAAAGAACAGGTAGAACTCTTATTATGAGTGTAAGCAAAACTTCATGAACCAAATTCGCATGGCATAGGAAATACTACAAAGTATCAACAACTGGGATCTCATCTTATTGACAGATTTTTTACAACCAAAAAATAAATCACCAACAGATTGGGCTGAGGATTTAACTCAAAGGCATAAGCGCCTGCTTGGCAAGTGTGAGGTCATGAGTTTGATCCCCAGTACCAAAAGAAAAAAAGAAATCACCAATAGAGTGAAAAGGTAACCCACAGTGTATAGAAACTCTTAGCCAATTATTCTTCAGAAAAAGGACTAATATCAAGAACATACAAAGAACTGAAAAAATCAGACCCCTTCAAATTTAAAAATCCAATTCATAAATAGGCATTTGAAATGAATAGACAAGTCTCAAAAGATGTACAAATGGAAAATAAATGTATAAAAACATGTTCAACATCACTGATCATTTCAAATTATAACAACACTGAGATTCCATCTCACTCAAGAAAGAATAGCTATTTTCAAGAAATCAACCAATAACAGATGGTGACAAGGTTGTAGGAGAAAATAATAATCTCTCTACTGTTGGTAAGAATGTAGACTGGTGCAACCACTGTGGAAATCAGTCTGGAGATTTCACAGAAAACTAGGACTGGTGGTTCCATTCGAGCCAGCTGTTTTCCTTCTTGGCGTCTTCCCAAAAGAATTAAAAGCATTATACCACAACAATATATGTGCACACATGTTTATAGCAGCACAGTTTGCAATAGCTAAATCTTGAAAATAACTCAAATGCCCATTAATCAATTAATGGATGAAAAGATACGAGTTTTTAATACAATGAAGTACTACTCAGCCATGAATGTTAAATTTGAGACATTTATAGCTAAATGGATGGACATTGGGACCATACTATTATGTGAAATAAATTGCATGTACATGTGAATATTACATTGTCTCTCTGGTTCAAGAAACTAAAAGTGTAAATGGGAACCAAAATGTATATTATGAAATAGGAAGAATTTGTTCAAAAGATAAAGGGAACTGGGTGGGAGGACAGAAAAAGAAAAAATATGAGAAAATTGGTTAAAATGGAAACAGAGCTTTGTAAATAAAGAGAAGAGTTCAAAAAAGGGAAGGGGAACAGGGAAAAAGGAGGAACTAAGTTATATCATGTATAGATACAAATTCCCTAAGATGAATGTGATCATTATGTATATCTAAATTGCACTAATAAACTTAGTAAACAAAATAAAAAATAAAAGAATCACAACCAAAACACTAAAGACCCCAAGAAATCCTTACAGTAATTTCTGTCATTAAAAAGTAACATCATGTCTCCATCTACCATATTCACAAGGTCTAACCTCATAAGACTTCTATCTCTTTCCAAAAATCAAAATGGCCATGAAACATTGTGAATCAGTTTAGGACACTGAAGTCACTGGGACAGAAGAGATACTCAAAAGACTTGCAAAACCACTTCAGAGAGTTACAAGAAAAGTGAGATAAGTGTGTTTGAAGAGAGGGAGCACACTTTAGAAGGATTTATGGCAGTGTGACTTTTACTGTAATAAATGTTTTAATTTAAACATTTGCCATGTTTTAATTATATATATATATATATATATATATATATAGAGAGAGAGAGAGAGAGAGAGAGAGAGAGAATTTCTAAGAATTTTCCAAGAACTATAAAATTTTGAAACCACAAAACTAGACCCTCCACAAACCTCTAAAAAAGAAAATCCCACAAAAATACACCTGTATATATCACAGAAAACCTTCTAAAATCCAAAGACCAAACATGAAAATCTAAAAAGCTGTCAGAGAAACATGAGAAACAGGAAGATGAACACTGACTTCTCAGAAGGCACAGAAATCAGAGTAACATAATGATACCCTTGGAATGTCAAAAGAAAACACCTCCTAATGTAAAACTCCAAACTGAATAAAAATGTCCTTCAAAAGTGAAACTAAAATGTGTAAGGTTTAATCAAACAAAAACTGAGAGGACTGCTAATGAACACCTGCACTAAAAGATAGACAGTATTAGGGAGAGTTCTGGAGAAGAAACTTTATTAAAGATATTCAAAAAAGAAAAGGAAACAGCAGAAATGGCATAGAATATGATAAATACATTGGTTAATATAAGTGACCCCTGGTTATTACCCATCCAAAAACTTTCATTCTTATGTGGTGCATTGATTTTAGTTGAGTTCCTTCCTTTGCACTATTCTCATGACTATCTCCAACCTAAACTTTCGAATTTGCTCTGAAAGTGAAGAATATGTGCTAAATCTAACCTATATTATTTGATATAGAAGTTCGGCTTTACAAGTATAATCTTTGTATGAACCAGCTCCATGCTGTTATGACACCCTCATGGTTCCTATAGGGTGGGAAATTACCTAAAAAGTCACATCTTTTAAACGAACTAATGCATATCCATGACTTTGGACTTTCCCTCACTCAAATGGATACAGTTCTCATCTTCACCACCTCTTGTCATGAATTGTTACTAACACCAGTGTATTCCAGTTTGGTGCAGTTCTGACCTTTTTGAAGAAATAGAGTTCCCAGGACTTGCATTATGGACTTCCTTGGCCCCATAGTCATCTTAACCACATTTCATTTCACTCTGCTGAAGATGACTAGATCTTGGAAACTAACTATGGATTGTTACAAAGTAAGTCAGTCTGTAGTTTAGATTACCACTGATTTTCCTGGCATGGTATCTATCTTTTAAAAAAAATCATCTGTTACCTTGTATTCAGCTATTGTTATATCCAATATTTTTCTCTGTGTACCAATATCTGAAGATCAGATGAGGTCAGAAGCATTTACCTTACATGGTATCAGAAATTTAGAAATGTATTCTGATATTTTCTCAAGCTATATGAACTCTTTTGATACTTATCATAACCTATCCTATAGGAACTTTGAATATACTGAAATATCCTATCACAGTACACTTATCTATTTCTTTAATGGCATTGTGCTGATTGATTTGGATGGGCAAGAAGTGGCAATTACTCACAGGTTTTGGGTCTGAAAGCCGGGTGACATTCCCAGGAATAAAGTAGAGTTTGTCATTATATAAGCTCACACTGGGAAGTGAGCACAAAATACCTGTTGACTCCTTTACATCTTGGACAAAGCATACATAGCATTTGAAGGTGCTAATGGCATCCTCTTATTGCCCAGCTAAGAGGCTGAGCTATGAGTGAGCACTGAAGCTGCTCCATGGTGTAGTCAATGCTGCTATGTCATGGAGGCTTTGAGGTCCAATGAAACACAGAATAACTATGGCAAATAGAAATGCTGAATGGAGTTTCTGAAGTTCACACAGTAAGCAAATAATAATGCAGTCCCACAAGATGCTGGAGTGAAATAATATACCCTTCTAAGGATACAATTTGCATCCAGAAGAAAATATCCTAAATTAATATGGGATCCTGGAAAAGATTTACTATCTGATTACAGGATAAAACTAGCAACCTGAATTACATCATGAGCTGAATGTTTTCTCATCTCCTGAGTCATAAATTTACGGATGTGCAGCGGCACTCCATCATCAAGTGGAAGTATTGTAATACACTGGAAGAGATTTTTACAGAAGTTAAAGGCACAAGGAAAATGCATAAGCAGAAGACTTTGAATCTCTGGGCTCTTCCACAGATCCACTATCTCCCACAACTCCTTTAACAAATGCCTATGATTTTATGAGGTGATCTTAATGATCAGTTTACACAAAAAGAAAAAAAATTCAGACCTAGTTTGCAAATTGTTCTACTTGACATGCTTTTACTAGTCTTAAGTGTTACCAGCAGCCCCAGTCAAGACTATCTCAAAAAGATAACAATGATAGGACATCCTCTTATTGCCCCCAACGTGGGATAATATATCTAATTATTTTCTTTGCATAGGTGAAAATAGACATCTGTAATTTTTTGACAGAAACAGACAACTGTCTGGCTTTAGGGTCAGGAATTTAGAAAGTAAAACATCTATGGATTAATTATAAGAAGTTCAGGGAGAAAATCATGGAATGACACTCTCAAGTGGACATGGGGAAAGAGAATTTTTTTTTCTGTTATTCATTACAAAAGAATACTGAGGACAGAGGAAGCCCTCAAATATTAGGTAAACAAGTTGATCATTCCTAAAGACATGAGATAGTCTTTTTCTTCCCTCATACTGTTAGTTATGCAATGAAATCAGATTTAAACTTTGACAGAAGTGAAAATGGAAAGTCAGGTTTAAGTCAATCACACGGTGTTACCTAAATAAAAGATTTTTTAATCACTGCTAGATATCTAACCTTCCAAAAGGCCCAATGGGTCATCAGTTATCAAGGGAGCAATACCAACCACCCAATGACAATTTTATTAGATGAAATGCTTATCTGTAATTTTGACAGGAGTAATATACCTGCAATATGGCATATACCCTGGTAAGAATTTTTTTCCTTGTTCCAAATTTTCTATGATTATTACCACCCATGAAGTACTACCACCTACAGAATGATGAAAATACCTTATTCACCATCATGCTACCAAACAACATAAATTCCAATCTAACAACTCATTTGTATGTAAAAATGTAACAATGAATTATTCCCATGACATTCACTTGTATTATGCTATATATCCCTTACCTTAGATGCATGCAGCTAAAATAACATGATAAAATGAACTATTGAAAACTTGCCTTCAGAGCCAGGGATATGGCTCAGAGTCATAAATGCCTACCTGGCAAGCACAAAGTCCTAAGTTAAATTCCTGGTACCAAAAAAAAGCCTTGCCTTCTGAATGTTCTATGTGCTTTCAACTTGTGACTAATCTGTGGTACAACTTCTTTCATAGCAGTAATGCTTCACTGATGGAAATGAAGAAGTAAAATTGGGACTGCTCCTCTCACTCCTACATCTAAGAACTCACATGGTATTTTCCTGTACCTTCCAGCAATTCAGGGCTACAATGGTCTAGAGCTCTTAGTTCCCTAAGTAGGAAGTCTACCAGTAATGGTCACAACAAAGGTCTCTTTGATCTAGAAGTGGAGTTTTCTAGCTGACCATTTTGGGCTTCTCTTAACATTAACTCAAAAGGCACAACAGAGAATTTTTGGCCAACTATGACTGTCAAAAGGAAACAGTATTGTCATAAGATAGAAGCCAGCAAGACAAGGACTGAAACCCAGGGGATTTCCTAGCATACTGCCAAGGTAATAAATATCCTAAAAGACAAAGGCCACCCAGTATAGACTAAGTCATTGCAAGAAAAAGCATTTGAAATTCCTCAAAAGGTAAAGTTTTCTCATGCTATACTAAATGAGGGCAAAGGAAACCTGGAATTGGTAGAAGAAAAGAGTTCTAAGTATCAGCTATGGCCTTGACACAAGATCCAAAGACAGCAGCTGCAGCGAGCAGGGAATTTTTTCCTTCCTTCTTGTTACACACTGACACCTATACACACATGCAACATTGTGTCTTCTTCTTTCCCTCAATTGTTTTATATAGAATATCATGGCAGTTTTATTTCAAATTTGGTATTTAAATTACATAATAGCTTGTAACTGAGGGGGAAACGTCTAATTTCATGCAGGGACAGAGGCAGATACAGACTGATAGAACTCGGTGTCCTCCCCTAGCATCTCATCCAATGAAAGTGTGAGCATCTTCCTACGTCCCAAGGAGAATTGGATTTTATTAAACATCAGCATGCTGCTACCATCATGGCTGTTGTATAGGAAACGTATGTATGAGTGGAAGGAGACAGAAGGACACTGTAACACAGGTATATAAGCCAGCCAGTTATTGACCTGGGCCTCTGCACTAGTCACACCTGCCTTTTTAAAATTTTGCTCAGTAATCCCAGGGCTGGAACCTGTCTTTCCATCTGGCTTCCTGGTAGGTTTAACCTGTAGGAGGTACTGGTAGGGTCAGAGATAGGAATAGGGTAGTAGTGGTGCTTCTGTGTTCTCCCTCAACCCCTAGTGGTGTCATAGGAAGTATTTACAGCTCTGGTCTCAGCCCCAGTAGCCCTGTTCATAGTTCCAGCACTAACACTAGGACACCTTTGATCAATACTTTTGTACCGGGATAAAAACATGTCTTCCCCTTCCTTCCACCAGCCTGTGAGTGAAGGCATTTTCTTACATTTACTAATTTCTGAGCCACCTCCCCATTCCCATTCACTGACTTTTTGAAACAAGTAAAACGTGTTCATTTTTTCTGCCTGTCACATCTGTCATTGTCCCATTCTGTCTACCCTTCCTAGACATTTAAATATTTCACTTCTTCTGAATCAATGATTTTTCACAGTATCTTGGGGTCTTGAGAATTTCCAGACAGCCCCCACTCAGGGTTTCTGCAGAGCAAAAGCAAAAGAAGAAACGGGATTTGAATTGTTTGGAAAATACTCCATTCACTTCAACTGTATTATTTCTGTTTCATATGATTTGTTTACAGTTCTTAGAGGGATTTCATCAGAACAAAAGGCTTTTGCTTATACTAAAATGTTTGAAATTGTAGACTTCTGCCACTGATAAACATGTTGAATAGAACTTGGTCAAGGATAAAAATCTGGCTAGTGCCTCAGTGGACTCTGCTTTGTTCTAACCAGGAGGTGAGGGAAAGACTCCACCAGAACCCGAGTTCCCTTCCTTTTATCTTTTAACCCACCTCA
The DNA here is from genome assembly GCA_004027295.1 of Dolichotis patagonum. Lineage (NCBI taxonomy): Eukaryota > Metazoa > Chordata > Mammalia > Rodentia > Caviidae > Dolichotis > Dolichotis patagonum. The sequence goes on along the minus strand of PVJX010001235.1, from coordinate 90,848 downwards.
TTAATTGCAATTTTATTCCATGACCCTCACCTTCTGTCCTTTGTTTCCAAGGTATTCTCACCCTTAAAAGCCTGATTGCAAATTTCCCTGAACACTATGAGTCAAAAGAGTGAGTGTTTCCAGAGAACCTGCAATAAAAATAACCCAAACAAATGACTACTGCATCACATGTACTATTAGCAAAGTACTTGTGTGGGAACAAAATGTTGTTGTTGGTTTTGTTTTCATTTTTTTTAATACAGTCAAGGCCCCAGTGGGGCATGAATGTGGAATATCATCCCATTTTATAATATATGCACCATAATCTTCTTAAAATGAGTTTTCACTTCAAGAAACATAAGGACTTAAATATGAGCAGCCTGTTTTGTGCGTTTGTGTGTTTGGCATCTCATTACACTTCAGACCATTTTGTCTTCTTAGAACAATTGAATATCATTAGTGGAGGCATATTTTGTTGCCAGAACTTGCTTGGTTGGGATTTTGCTCGTTAAAATGTGTCCATTTGCCAGCTGATGGATGGGAATTCTTAAGGGTGCCTGGTGGGTGAGTATTTGAATATCAGAACTTTCATCTCTTCCAGAGGGGGAAAAAAATAGCTTTGCTACCATCCAACACAAAGCATGAATTGTCCTTGACTTCCCCTCCCTGTTTTTGTCATCTTTGTATAACACACAGTTTAACTTACTGAGTTTCTATCAGGCACCCAGAGTTCTGCATGATGTAAAAGCTCCACAGTCAAAGGCAAGCACCTCAGCTGCATTCATACTGTGACCTTGAGTGAATGGTCTGACCTCTCTGGACCATAGTCTCCAAATGCTTTTTTTTCAGGGTTATTACAATGAGAATTCCAAACTAATTTTTGGTGGAGACACAATAGATACTCAATAACCAGGAGCTGGCAGAAATGACAGATCAAAAGATGCATCCATCAATGACATAGGAGCTCAAAAACAAATATAGTGCAGAAATAATTAAAATGCAATTGTCACTAAAATGAGGGAACCCAAATTAAATCCTTTCAGATACAAGAACCAAAAAACACAGTTGATTCTCATTACTCACAGTACTATAATGTTCTACTAAGTCACCAGGAACATTGCATTAGCTTTGAAGTATCATAAGCCACTGAATCATATTCCTAGGGTAAAAATATGATTTGGTTTCTGTGAGCTTCTAATACAACAGCCAACCAATACAAAACATTTTTCTGTTTAAGGACTACTTACTTACTACATGAATAATTGATCATTAACATTGAAATCACAGGAAATAGTGGTATAATTTGTGCTTGAACGAAGTTTACCTAATGTACCTGTTTTCTCCAAAGGGCACATCACAACCTTCTTACTTACCTTGCTTAGCAAGACTAGACAACAACTCAGTCATTTTAAGCAGATAATACACACAAAAACATAAAATGTATACATTTTATGAACCTATGGAATCTGTGCAGCAGCGGGTTCTTTGTATCACTGAAAAGTCTAAAATGCTCACCATCCCTGCTGTAGGCCGTTGATAAGTGGGCAGATGAATGGGCTATTAGGAGACAAGGCCTACCTAGAAGAAGTGGATCATAGAGGCGTAACCCTGGGGACTATATCTGATCCTTGGACACCTCTTCTCTGGCTCTTTTCCAGCTTTCTCTGATTTCTGGCTACCATGACTTGAGCAGCTTTTCTCTACAACGCCCTTCTGCCCTGTCTCTATGTTAGCGCCAATTGACCACATATTAAAATCTGTGAAATGTAGCCACAATAAACCTTTCCTCCTTTGAGTGGTACATGCCAAGTGTTTTGTTCCAGTAATGGAGAAGTAACAAATACATAGGTAAATCCACAGAAATAGAATCATAAATAATGAAGATAAACTTTTACAGCTTACTTCCTGGGAAAACTCTTAGAAAAGGAGTAGATAGCTCAAGATGAAGGAACAGAAGCAAGAGTCCAGGCAGGGAAAGCCACATCAGCACAGGGATGAAGACACTTCACAGTGGGAAACAGTGCATGGGAATAAGTCATATTTGCCAGGAACTCTTTTGGCCCATTTTCCTTCCTTCAGGCCTGATCAAATGTCCCTTATTTAAAATCACCTTTTCTGGCTTCCTTATCCACAAAACCATCTACCTCTACTCCTTTATGCTTGAAACTTTCCCATTCTTTATTCTCTAGAGAAGCATACTTCCATGACCATCCATATGTGAGTGTTTTTGTTTTTGCTTTTGTCAATTGTTTGCAAGAGATTCCTTGAAGAATAAAGACTCCTTGAACTAAAAGACTTAATTAAGTTCCCTAGCCCTGATATTCACAGAGTTCATGTGACAGTATGATTGTCACTATCCATTGAATGAAAACATGAATTAAAGGATCTGAATCATTAATTGCATTACAAAATATTTCTTTAAGAGAAATGAACAATTTTGATGGTCTGAATAGATGTGGAAGATTTATAGTCTAATATGTAAAAATGAAAGAATATGAAGTTATTCCTACCTTCACACAGCAGGAAGAGACAAAGAGAAAGAGCGCCTGCGAGAGAGAAAAAGAGAGAGAGAGAGAGAGAGAGAGAGGCCCACTGTGCAGACCATTCTCACCTTGCATCAGGCATTACAGCTAAGTGTAATCATTTACGCAATGAAAATTATTTTGGTGGAGACATAGATCTTTGGGATTGTAGAGAGAAAGGCGAATGTAGATTAATGTTCAAATTGTATAGCCAAAGTGACACCACCTACCTACCAAAACCAAAAAGATACAGGTATTTATCTTGAAGCCTTTATGGACATTTACATTTGAAACCACCATGTCTGCTAAAAATCCCAGGATGTAAACATACTTAATGACTCCCCTTTGTTCAGGGTTCCTCCTTGCTCAAACTCCTCAGTGAAATTAGTAAACATAAATTCTTAAAAACAACTTTCTGGTCATTTTTGTGTCTATTTCATTTGCAATTGCAAACTTCATATGATTGGAAGAAATCTGGTACTTAATTGTTAAGATGCCTAAATTGAGAATGCTGCGGAAAACTTGGGGTTTAAGGTCTTTCAAAAAATTCACCATATCTGAATAACTAACAAATTAAGCCACTGTCTGTCATTAATACTGTAGTGTAAATTAGCTTATCTTGGAGTGTGAAGCAATAATCAGGTAATTTCAAGCTATAATTTTATAGAATGAGAAAACCGAGATCCATAATGGGAATCTAGTTTTATAGCTAAGTTAGTAATATGTGACAGGACAAAAACTAAGATCTCCCAGCATTCAATTAACTACAGAATTCTGTTCTAAAACCTTCTCAAATGTGACAGATAGCTGGGGTGGTTAACAAACGTCTTAATAAAATTATCAGTTAGTAAATCCTTGTGAGGAAAGGGTATAAAATCCTCAATGAAGAGCATTTATCTTAACTAAAAAAAATGTTAGTAGCTTGGAAAGGTATCAACTCAACTGGTTAATTGAATTGGCTGGTCCCACAATTCAAGTTCCATCTAAGGGACAGTATCCTCCTAAAGAAGATAAATTGGGCTAAATATTTTTGGGGGGATAATTAAAGAAAGGATTGGGGAGCTGAATAGAATTATACCAATGCACCCAAAAAGCAAACTGTGAGAAGATCAAGAGGGACAGAGAGAAAAGGTTATAGAACTATATGTAAAGGCCATCCAAAGCACAGGAGCTTTGCCATCCCTCAGTGCTCAACTGTGATATGTTCACAAGACTCTAGGACCCCTGAGGCTGGTCCATAGCTACAGGGCATCAGTTCTTCCTGGGAGCACAGTGATGGCCTAAGAGAGTCACAGAGAAGAAACTCAGAAACAAGGGACTGCGAATGCTGATGAAAATCACAATTATACCTCCTGAGAGGTGACAGATGAGCTGATTCCTTAATGGGAGAGTTTGGTTTTATCTAAAACAGCTCATTTCCATGCTGCCCATATTTTTAATACATTGTGTCATTGCCTTCACAACGGTTTCCTCCACCACAGAGAGACAGAGACCGAGACAGAGTCAAAAAGAATCAAATCTAAATATTTAATCTACTTCTCTCCCCTGTTGAACAAACCAATAAACTCTTGTCTCACTGGAAAGGAATAAACAATTAAACTTAGCTATTATTGCTGGATGCTGCCTTAAAATAATCTGTAGACTTCTGTCTTCAATACGTTTTTTTTGCTTTCAATAAGCATTGCTCATGTTCTCTGGAGCATTTAAATCATCAAAATGAAATTTTCTCTTCTTACTCTGTGATGGTAGGAATAGTTATTCTCTTCTCTAATTTGAATACAGTATCAGGAATCACATTTCTGCTACAAACTGAATTGGCCTGCTAAAAGTGAAATTTCTAACAGAACATCAGTGAGTAAATTACTTAGGGAAACAGATTTCTTTTCTAGTAGCTTCCAAATGAAACTGTATTTGCCATAATAGTTGCATCTCTCAACAACCTTTGATCACAGAGATTTTGAGGGCCCATCACAGCATTATCTGCAAAGTTGTAGTTGATTAAAAAAAATTTGACTTTCTACTTCAAAGGCTATGCTTTCCTAATTTCTCTTCAAGACAGACAAGGCCATTGTCTTAGGGAAAGAAATATCATTCCTCTAAACCATGGGGTCATTAAAAGATGGCCCTTGAACCAAATCTGGGGAAACAACTGATCTATAAAGACTTGTCATTGGCACACAACCATATTCATTCACTGACATACTGAGTATAGCTTTTCCTGTGCTGGATAAGTAGAGACAAGATGTGGCCACAGAGGTCAGAGGGCCCACAACACCAAATATATTTATTATTGTACCTTAACACAAAATGTTTGTCAATTATTTATCTAAACCAGTGTATCAGGTTTTGGAAAAAGGTGTTTATTATTTTAATAGAGCTTCTAGAAAAGTCTGCTATCTACTGGTGTTTAGGAAATTCCACATTGAATTGTATATGTTCCAGGCTCCAAGGAGGACTATAGAATGGGTGGAAAAAGTATACATTTAGAGATTGTTATCCAAAAGTCAGAATCAGGAAATCCTATGTGATAGCTTCCTTTTAACTTTTTGAATCTCATGTTTCCTTCAGCTTCCTGATTTAGCCTCATATTTCCTGATGCAGATTTTGGTACTTTTCCACTTGGCTCCTGCATCCTCTTTTTAGGCAGCCAGTATTTATTCTTGGCATCACTCTTTAGTTCCACTCTTGCCACTCACATTGTGTATGTTTTTCTCTTCTTGTTCCACTGCTGACTCCAGACATCCAATTCCCATCTCAGTTTGAGTACAAGCAAAACAACAACAACAAACATTCTTCTCGGTTAAGTGATTTAACTCTCAGGAGATCTCCAGTTCTTCATGTTTGATGCCAAGACAAATGCAATATTGAAACACCAAAACAATTATATTACCCAGTTATCACAAGGTCAATCTGAGCTCAAGAAATTGCTATATGGGATTATCCAAGGGCATATAATCTCATATCTCAGAATAAACTCAGTCACCAAGTAAGGAGTGTGGAATTTTCTGGTATGCTGGTTAAATTCATAATCCATAACATTTTTAGATTAAAAGAAGCAGATTTCTCTCTAACTCTGTTTTTCCAAAGACTGAGAAAAGCCTATACATTCAGGTGGGGAGAAGATACTTTATTCAGGTTTGCCTTTCTGAGAGTGGAGAGTTAAATGAGATTAGATTCTCTGTGGACGACCAACTCAGGCTCCATGCATTTCAGTTTTTCAAACTTCTTTTTGATCATTAAGCTATACCAATATTTTCACTGATAATTGTAATGTAATGACAAATATAACATTAAACTAAAAGTATAGACTTCTAAAAATTTAAAGACTCAGAATTGGGGATATATCTATTTTTATAAATCAAAACAGAAAATGAAATATGTGTATGTCAATCTATATTGTGTATCCTCCTATGTACCTCTAAATGTATGTATGGTATTATTGTGAGTACATACTCTTATACATGTGGCACCTAAACTGCTGAAAGTTGTTACTAGCAGCAAGCTGACATCATTTATAATAGATGCAGATATCCCTACTTACCTTAAAAACTCCTGATAGTATCACTAAATTAAAAACATAAAGTGATGTATATTTATTATAATGACTTTGGAAACCAAATAATAATTTGAATTGTAGTCAGTAGCTCCCCTATAAGAGCTAAAATATTCATAGAAATTTTTTATAAACTTATCTAAAATAGTAAACTGTGAATTTTCTTATCAGAACTCTGGTCTACTCACATGGCATCAAACTGAGGAGGCTTCCAAAACCATTATTCCTCTGAGTAGCTATTTAGACAGAGGCTGGTTATAACCCTCCAGGAGTTCTTAACTGTGTCACATTCATCATTACATGATCAGTGTGCGACACCTGGAACACAACTCCTTCCAGAAAATTCCCTCAGCTTCGTCCTTTTGGTTGGGGACTACAGTTTGCATCAGGTAAAATTATTGCCTATTTTGATCACCAGGCCAAGGGAAGCTAGGCTCTCCCCATTCAGAATTCCAAGGTCAACTCAAACTCTCTCAGGCCTGGTCTAACCTAACACTGGCTTTATTCTCATCTGTGAATGTCAAGAGTACCTCAGAGATGTGCTTATTCAAGATATAATAACTCCTCTGTAAAATCTGTGTCACCCAGTTGTTACTGCCTCTGGGAAACTATGAGCCACTTCCAACAGTTCTTTCCAAGCCCCTAGAGTTCCTCTCAAGGAGATAATGAAGACATGTGTCAAAGTTAAGTGAGAGTAAACTCCAGGGGTAAAAGCAAATGCAGCCATTGAGCACAATAGAAACAACAAAGGCTGCAATATAAGGACAAGTGACTGAGGGCACCTGAGGATGTAGATGTATGCGGAATTGAGGAAGGGAAAATTTGAACCAGACTTTGGTAAAAAGAAAAATAATAGCAGAAGAAATAATGCGGCACAATATGGTTACTGCCAAGGAAAAGCAGTAAGGGATTTTTCCAGACAGTGACAATAAGGGAGATTCCCTGAGCCTTCTGCTCATCTGAAGGAGGGCCTGACAAGACAGAACACAGTCATTACAGCTAGTGACCTTTCCCAAGATGGGCAGGAAGGGCACACGGACAGCAAGACAGCTGAAACAAAGCCGACAGAAAAGATCAAGGTTTGTGTGAGATTGAGCATGAGTAAATACATATTAACAGGAATATATTTTAATTATTTCCATTGGATAGTCTTGTTTTTACACCTAGATTGCCAGTTTCTACAAATATATACAAAAACAGCACATACAAATCCTTGCCCAGATTTGCATGGCTAGTAAATACCTAAACCCTTTGACTCTACAGTTCTATGGACCTATCTAAATCAAATGTATTTTTACTATATATATATATATATATATATATATATATATATATATATATATATATATATAATTCTTGGCTAAATTTTAAATCTTTTTTGTTGTTTATACTACTTTCTTTCCTATTCTTAATATCTTATATTATTATAGCTTATAAATCTCTATAAACCATCTTATGATCTTTCAAGTACAAAATAATCAGCTGAATCAAGGAAGAATACTATATATATGATACAAACACATCATCATCATTATTGTTAATCTCTATGTATTTTTTCTAAGGCAAAATGATTTGCATGCATCTTGAAGCAAAATTCTTAATAAAAATTAATTAGGGACACAAATTTTACTTAGTCCCCTTGTAACCCCCCACTGAAATCTAGAATCCATCTTTAACATCCTCCTCTTTTAAATCATTTTTCTCAAATATTGATTTCTTTATTGTCTATTTCTTGTGATTCTTTCACATCACACTATGTCCACTCCATCATAAACAAGATTTAAGCACTCAAAATGAAGAGAAAGGAACCCCCTAGAATCTTAAATCTTGAATATCTTGTATTTAGTATGTTTTTATTACTTATTATTGAGAGAAATCTTGGCATATGGGAATTTAGACTGAGCAACTTCCAGCAATTTCACCTGAGCTATTAGCAGAATCAAATGCTACAGTGTCCTGGTTTTTCTTGGAATGTGAGTTTCAGTGTCCGAACACAACAATATGACCTCTGAGTTTAATAGAAGCCTACCGACAAAAAGTAAATAGGAAATAATAAAAATGAAGTCTGAGGCATTTAATATCATAAATGCATACAAATTCACCTCAGAGATGAATAATCTATCATCAAATAATTAAGGATGGCACATGTTTTATTCTAATAGTCCTAGGTATAGTGGTAGTTGAAGAAATGTTAAAATTTTAAAGCATGAGTCATTGTTGAAAACAAAAACAATGAAATGTTCACAAAAATAGAGAAGTTGGAAGAAAAGTAAAAGTACTAATGCATACATTTACTTTTATGTTTACATAAATGTAGAAAAAACTATGTGTCTCATTAACCCCAAAATAGGTGTAAACTTAAAGTACTAATGCTTTGAAATAAAACCAGAGGTAGGTTAGGGAACAAGAACCCAGAATCCATCTCCGGACTGACTACCTATAAGCTTTATGACCCTGGGAAGATGATTTTATATATCTCACTCTTCATCTGTGAAAAAAAGTATAGTATTTCTAAACAAAGGATTGTTATACTATGAATATTTAATATACTTTTTGCTACCTAACACTGACATGCATCAAAAGAAATTAGAAATGTTTGAAAATTACTCTTAAACTATGAGGATGTTACTCTCAGATGCAACTGTGACCTCTTCAAAGTATGCTTTGAAAAACTAAGATACAGTCCAGGGCAGAGGGCACTGAGGTTATGCTCAAACAAGGTGATTTTGTTTTTGTTTTTGTTTTTGTTTTTGTTTTTGTTTTTGTTTTTTAAGTGCTTATTATCTGAGCCATGCATGGTAGTGCATGACTGTAATCCAAGAATCCTGGAAGGTTGAGGCAAAAAGATGGCAAGTTCTAGCCCAGCTCAGACAACTTAATGATTGAGCAAGACCCTGTCTTAAGATAATACATATAAACATCTGGGGATGTAGCTTAATGCAAAGACCCTGGGTTCAGTTCTCAGTACCTTAAAAAATCCTTAGGGTACAAGAAACTAGGAAAGAAAGTAAAAAACTACACCCTGGATTAGAATTCTTATAACCTGTTACTCCATTGTCTTTTGAAAGGAATATGCATAGCACAGTGAGCAGGGCTCCAGGATTGGAAGATGAAGAAAGATCCTGATCCATTTATAAAATGTAGTCCATTGAGCAAATTAGTAGCTCTAAGAATCAATGATCTAAGCAAAACAACAAAAGTAATATTACCATCTTAATCAGTCAAGGGGATTAAAATAAATTTTTAAAAAATGTAAATATTCTCATATTCACATTTATATGGATCTGGGAGAGCAGCAAAATATTTCTCATTAACTTAGAAGAGATACCATCACTCCCTGCAAAACTTAATTTCTATAATTATACATAAAATGTCAGTATGGGGGCTAATGATTTAGCTCAGCTGCCTGGCAAGTATAAGATCATGAGTTCGATCACAGGTACCAAAAATAAATAAATTAAATTAAATTAAATTTCAATATGGTCATATCAGCTAATTACCTATTAAGTACCATTTAAACCTTTATTTTTCAAGGTAATATTACCCAAAAATTCGTCATTGTAAAGAGCTATATGTTTGTTCTTCACTTTAATCCATCCTGAAAGGAGAAAAAATCTTCATAGTTAGTTCTATCCCTGTCTATCTGCTGTCATGGAATGTACTGTTTTGTTTCTTTCACCTATAAGTGAAAGTGATTTCTTCATCTGAAAAAGTCTGCAAGGATTTTCTTCTTCTCTCTTTCTTTCCTTCACTCTTTCTTGCTTGCTTGCTTTCTTGCTTGCATGCTTGCTTGCTTGCTTGCTTTACTTCCTTCCTTCCTTCCTACCTTCCTTCCTTCCTTCCTTCTTTCTTTCTTTTCTTTCTTTTCCTGTCAAACTCTTTGAGGGCATGGGGCTGATGGTTCTGGGTCAGGTTGAGTTTAATCTTCTCCTTTCAAATCAAATTATGGGGGAAATGCCAGGGAAATGACTCCCTAACAGCTCACATTGTTCAGAAATCATTGAGCTTGGTGAATTTGTAAGATAAGTGTCTAAATTGTGGAGAAAGACAGACAGCTTCCCCTCTTGGGCTGATATTTGAGGAACTAATGACTAAATGACTCCATTTTGCTCTCCACACAATGGCCTGCCCGGAAGACTGGAGTGACTCTCAGATTCAGGGGCTCTCCAAAAATCAGCCTGCCTGAAAGCTGCCTTGCAGTCTCCTCCATGACTCTGCTCCATCTTTAATAATTGTATGACTTGTAAAATTGGTGAGGATAGATTCACACTTTGAGTAATACGAGATCCACAGACACTTCCTTATTAGGAAGCTAGGAAAAGTGACAAAGGAAATAGAAAAAAAACTCAGAAGACAAAAGCAAAACCAGAAACAACTTTTAAAATCCTATGGGAAAGGCACCACATTTGCATTAAATACTAAAATATTAAAATTGATTGAGGTTGTGAAATAAGTGAATTACTTAGTCTCTCATGCATTAAAATTAATTTTTCATCTTCTTCTCCAGGCCACTTCCCACTGGCTTTCTTTGAGCCCTCTTAATATTTTATTTGCTGAAGGGAAAAGGTTTCCTTTTGACATATTGGCATTCTTGGGATTGGTTGACTATCTCATTGCCAACTCTGTGAGCAGATTTCTCAGTTCAAGTAAAACAATAACACAGAATAAGAGATTTGCTACACATACTGAGCTGGACACATTTTTTTGTTGTTGTTACCACATTTTCCTCTAAATATTTCCATCTCTATATCCATTTTTTTTGGCTTTACAAGGCAACTTTTCTGTCTTTCCTCCAACCTCACAAACCATTAGCATATCAGTAAATTATCCAGAAGGCAAAAAAAGGAAAAATAAAGAGAAATTGAGGCCATTACATTTGAGCTATCAAGACTAGTTCTTATTTTTCTCTATTTTGTGTTCTGGGTAGGAACCTTGTCACTGTAAGGATTTAGATCAGACAAGGTATGATGGTGCCCAATTTCCAAACTAATATGGACAGTCTCCTATAGTTCAGAGGTGAATTTTAGGTGTCAGAATAGATGCTAAAAGCAAAGTGGACAAATGACCCAATGAATTAAACAGTTCCTTGAAACATTGAAAACAGGTTTTGGAGACTTAGCAGAAAATTAAAACCAAACTTTCACATTTTGGAGTCATATACATGCAGATTAACTTGGGATTTCTTGGTGTAAGAAAAGTTCATGCTTGTGAGGAAGTCAGAACAAAAATACTCAGTGTCTCTGTGGAATAAAGTGAGATTTTAAACCCTCCATCACTGCTTCATGTATCTTTTCTTTGTTATCGTAAGAGTAGAGCAGTGATATTGGGCATGGTTGGAATAATCAGTGATAGGTCTAGAGAAGCATTTGATCAAGGTCTATTTATAAAATCTTCCCTCCAACTACAGTACCACGAAACAGCAACAAATAAAAAGAAGTGGACTTGCCTCAGTAAATGCAGAATTAATGTCTGATTCCACAGCAGAATCCTACTACCCAAGTTTCTTATTTATGACTTTTGTGCATGTAGATGAGGAAAAAGAGGTTTCTGTTCCCTCCCAAGTACTGTAACTGGGGGCTAGCAAATTAACCATTTGAAATACAGACTAAAAGGACTAAAGGCATTTTTACTGTTAGTATTTTTACACCCATGCGGAATTCACAGAAAACAAGTGAAAGTCTACATAGGCATTTGCACTATTTTTAAAAGGCTGATAAATGTATATATTTTCCTGGATGAAGGAAAAGGGGTTTGTGTTCCTAGAGACTGAAAAGTATAGAAGGTGTACTATACAGTAGATAATGATTGCTTAGCACAGTTTGTCATGAAGACTTAAGTCATCTCTGGTCAGGGAAATTATACCTGACTTCCTAATATGAAAAATGAAAGTGCCTTTACAAAGGGGAACTTATGCCCTGCTGTTGGGCAGAAAGAAAAGCAAGCACCTCTTCTATATACTGCTTCTCAGTGGCTTCAGCTCAAATTAATCCATATGTAAAAGAAGCAGATGTGTTGGTCACATATCCTGACTCCCTTGTTGAAAGCCATTTTTAGGGAAACTGATGACCATGCAGTGTCTTCTCACTTTGCTTGTTTTTATGGTACTGGGGACTTAACTAGAGCCTTCATGCTGAGCTATACCCTGAGACTGATCTTTTCCTTTCTTTTCTTTTCTTTTCTTTTCTTTTCTTTTTTTCTTTTCTTTTCTTTTTTCTTTTCCTTTCCTTTTCTTTTCCTTTTCTTTTCTGTTCTTTCTTTCCTTCTTTTTCCTTCCTTCCTTCCTTCCTTCCTTCTTTCCTTCCTTCCTTCCTTCCTTTCTTCTTTATTATCTTCAGAGTGAGTCTTACTAAGTCATCAAGTTGTCCAGGCTGAGTTTGAACTTAAAATTCAACCTCACGGAGTACTGAAATTACAAGTTTGAGTCTCCACTCCTAATTTATGTCTCCTTGCTTTTAAAATACATTCTTTTATAATCAGGTCACTTAAGATTAGAGGTCAATGATGAAGCCATGTTATTTCAGGTCATTTGAGTCCAGAAACTATGATGCAAAGAAATTACCTGACTGTAATATTACTCCTGACCTGGTTTACTTTTCAAACCAAAATAGTGTACAAAACTGCTCACCATCCCTGTATATATCAAACTGTCAATATGTTGGCTTCTGTAATCCTCTCAGAAGTCATTAGCCTCTCTCAACCTATAAGAAAATGTTCTTCTAGTTACCTTATTCACCCAAAGACACATTACTGGTCAGACCTGAGGGACAGAACTGAGCTGCCCAACTGCTACTTTTGGTCTCGGTCTGCTGTCCCCAAATGAGAGGAAAGGAAACTCTATACTATTTATTTAGTGAAAGGTTTTACTTAGATGGAAGGTTCCCAAAGCTTCAACAAAAGGGAACACCAACCCACCTAATAACTACCGTGGTTATAGGAATCAAGGGAAATTTTATAGCAATTAGCTTCGGAAACTGAGCTAAATAAAATTAACACATTTTTGTGTTACATAACTTTACAGAAACTTCTTTTTTTTGAGCTTTGCAAACACTTAAGAAGCATGAATATTAACTGACTGAAAAGCACATAAGACCCTGGAAACATCCATTAAGAATTTCAAGTAATTACTGATACTTGGAATGCACCTTTGAAATCCCAGGTTTGTTCCTGTGGCATCTCACCATTCGTCAGATTTTCAGGGATGCCAGAGAGAAACAGGGGGCTAAAAGATTACTGCCTTCTAGCCCCAATTACTTTTCCTAGTCTATACTGAATATCCTTCATTACTTAACAGCAACTTCACTGTGAATGTGTTAAAATCATAATATGCAATTTTTCAGCTCAGATCATACCTCTAACTTCAAGTCTAACCCTATTCACTTATCTACAGATTAGCTGCACTATTTTTACACTAATTGTAACTAAATTCTTTCCTGTTATCACACTTACCAGTTTTCTGTTCCCATAATGGCCGTAAATCTTTTAAGATCTTGTCTTTGCTTTTATTGTTCTTATATGTAATAAATTATTTCCTCTTTTCTCTTGCACTAGTAAATCTTAACTGAGGTATCCTCACACCCTGTCTCCAGTCTAAGCCATCAGTGTCTCTAGTACAGAGGGAATTTCTTCTACTGTAAATGTCCATGGTATCACTTACTTTTTAACTACATCTATTAGTTATATTTCATTGATTTGTGTTTTGTCTGATATTTATGTTAAAAAGTCTTTTTCTCATTTTTTATTCTCTACCAGCACAAAACATGATGTCTGATATGCAAAACATTTAAAATAATTAATTGTTAAAGTTAAATGAAACATGACATTTGATGTTGTACCAATAGATTTGATGTACCGTAGAGGACTTAGAAATTATGATAGGTATTTAGAGATGTTGTAGATTTCTTTTTTTAAAAAAGTATAAAGACAAAAGATATTATGCTTAGCTGGAAAGCAATGTAGCTTGGTGTTCATAGGCAACCGTTCTGACTTGCATCTTTTAAATTCTGACTCTGAGGTCCATTCTGGCTACCTGTGTGACCTTGGGAAAGTTACTTAATCATTCTGATTCTCAATTTCCTCATTTGAAAAATTACAGTCATTTTATTACTAGGGTCATTCTGAGTTTGGATGAGGAAATCTACACAAATCCCTTAGAGCAATGCCTCATACCTAGGAAGCCCTCAAGAAACATTAGCTAGTATTAAAATTAACCACACAGATAAGTAGAAAGGACATTGACCTAGACATCTGGGGACTTGGCTCTTCTGAAGTTTGGAGAAAAGGTACAAAATGAGGTTAAGTATCACCAGTTGAAGAGCTTAGATGACATCCAAGAAAAGAAGGCATATGATTGGTAAATCCCATTATTCTCTGAATCCTAGACTTAAAGAAGAACAAATTCATTAATCAAGCTTTCAGAGATAACATATACAACACAGAAGCCTAATTCATTACTTTACAATGAGAAATATAACTACTAAGTAGACTAGATGTCAGTATCTATAAGCATGTGCTTTCTTTATGGATAAATATATCTAGAAGCTCAAATTATAACATAAGCATTGTTTGAAAAGTGGGAAATAGAGCAAAGAAAGACAGTGCTTTAGTTACTACTCAGATGCCAGAGCATGCTCTGTACCCTAAACTTCCAGGGACAGAACACTCTCTTCTCTTTGCTTCTGAAAGTTCCCTCTCTAGTTACTATGCATATGCTTGTTGGTTGACTGAAAAGCAGTCATTTGGATAGATGATGCCTAAATGCAATGAAAACTTACCTGGAGTGTTATCCCTATGTACGGTTGAATTCTGGATGTTTATGGGTCAATTATTAGGACAATCTTTTCTCTTAAACTATTTTTCTGGGTATCTGGTACCCTTAATAGACTCAGCAGAGGAAATTTCTATATTCCTTTCATTTTATCCTTCATACATTTATTTTAAATAACATTATCAACTCATGTTGCATGGTAAATGATCCCAAAACTTATTATCTGAAAGTGCTTATTTTAAACCCCCTTGTTTGCTAAAAGTTCTAGAGAGCAACACATGGGGCTAATCTCTGTGAGCTTATCTCTTACCTTTCCATGACATGTCAGCTACTCTCACACAAGTCTTGGCTCAGTAACAGCAGTGGTGAGTGGGATTCTCTCCTGTGTCTCTCAGCCACCCTGTTCTGTTGTTAGGTCAAGTCATGAGCTAAGTCTGGGGAAACAGACTCTACTTCCTCCATGGAGAAAAGCTACTAAAAACAAACAAACCAAAATCTGTAGTCTGATTTCCTAAAACCTAGTATGAGTGGAAATAAATTTCCCAAAACCTAGGATCAGTGGGAATAAATTACAACTGATCAAGTTAACAAATAAATGAATGTGTCTCCTGAGAGAGGTAATACCTGTCAAATACACGCGGTAGTTGAGTTGACAGCTCTGAAACCCATGAGTGCAGGAAACCTACTCATCCAGGCCACAGTGAAAAGGATTTCAGGCCCCAAAAGAAGTTCAGAGCAGGCAGAATGCATTATTCCTCCTGACACTAAAAGTTTATGATCCTTGGAAGGTAATCAGCAGGGGACGTGGAACCCCCGAATGGAGGATGACATACAGTGACCCTTCCTTAGGAAGCTGACACTGACCACTCCTGCCCAGTGATCGAATTTGATGGGTTTCATCATCTTCCTCCTGTGTCTGCTTCAGCTGTATCGATTGCATCGCCTTCAATATCTCTTTTGTGGTTAAAGGCTGCTCCTGAGACTGCCCTATCTGAGTTGCCTAGTTTTGTCAATTCCAATTCATCTAGACATCCTTTTACCCTTTCGTAGACAACAAAGCTTTCTAGTCAATGCTTAAAGGAAAAAAAAAATCAGGAAACAAAACTCATAGAAGACTTAGAAGCTTTAGAAAGTCATACTAAATCCTTCCTTCCTGATAACCAATTATCCCTGCCTAGGTTAAGGAAAACAGTTCTTCTCTAACCATAACTCATTGTTATCATCTCTTCTGGGTTTTACTGTTTTATTTTTCCCTTTCCCTTAGTTACTGAAAACTAAAAAAAAAAGTTTTATTGACTATGAATATAGCCTGGACATTTGAACTCTGTATAAACTATTTGCTTTCTCAGTCAGAAAAATATGAATTTTCTGTTTTATGCATTAGTTCTACAAATCTATATAAGATAAATATAAGATAAGCATGTCCAACCCATGGTCCACAGTATAGATGTGACTTTAGACAGCTTATAATGTGGCCCTACAAGATAATGAACTTGTACCATCTTTATATAAGTTTTAGAAATAGCTCTTCATGACTTGATTGCATTATGTTCAAAGTGTGGATTGTTTGGGAGAAAACAGAACACAGTAGGTAAGGGCACTGTGCTGTACAAACTGATTCTTGCACTTGCCACCTAGTCAAATCAAAACTGCGCTGTATCAGACATTAAACACAGTTGTGCTACTTGGCAAATAAAATACAGCAAGTACCCTTAGTAGTATTTCCACCTACTTATATCCTTGTGCCCGTGATGATAGGTGTTTGTTGTTATTAAGCAGACATACGTTTTCTTGTTTAATTATTAAACTTAGACTTGTGTTATTTCCTTTTAATGTTATAATAAAAATATTTAAAAGAAATTCTGTTACTTATATACATTAATTACATATTGTGTATTCTGCCCAAGACTTCTTCACCCAACACAGCCCAAGCAAGGCAAAAGTTGGTCACCAAGACTTTAAGATATTGCAGAAACAACTTTTCAAACTGGACTCCAATTAACACTTTTGGGAAAATGTGACCATTATCAATGGTCTTTCATGGCCTAGTGTCTGTAACTTCCTGGCAGATGTGAGTTATAGTTTCAAAAAGCAATGTTAGACAAAGTTGCCTAACTATAGAGTAAAATCCAACTTGCTTATAGTAAAAATAAAAATAATGTAAAAACTACGGTCTTGTCCCCATTAACTTGTTTGGGTAAGCCTGGGCCACCCTACCTATTCACTGGGTGCAGAAGTTATACCAGACCATTAGTCAAAACCGCTGGATGTGCACTTCCACGAGACTGAAACTGATGTTTTTCTCCCTAGAATTTTCTCCCTATTCATTAGCCCAGAATTTGCCTCCTCACTTTTTATTCCATGTTTCGACCTTATTCTCACCTGGTAATGATTCCTTGACCTACCTATGTAGTTGTGCTCTTCCTCATTTAGGACATCATTATGTATAGTTTGCCTCCATTAACCTCACTGCACTAAATATGCTGTATGTATCTATAGATCTGTAAAGTATATGGTCACCCAAAAGAGGGTTCAGAATCTTGTCTTAAGGTTTTTACACACCACCGTGTTATGATTTTGATTTTAAATGTCTTCTAAAGGCCATGTGTTGAAGGCTTGGTCCCCAATCTGTGGCACTACACAGATTGGTGTGGTGTTGGGGAGGGGTTAATGGAAAGAAGTTAGCTTATTGGACTGTGGCCTTGAAGGGGAGCAGGACTGGTATTCTAGGAATCCAATTCCTTCCTTTCTCTTTTTCACTTCCCAGCCACCATGAGGCAACCATCTCTGCCGTATTCTGTGCCCCCCCACCATGATGTTCTGTCTTCCTAGAGGTTCAAAAGAGGTAGAGCCAGTGACAAAGCCTGAAGTTGCTGAAACCTATCTTTCCTGCCTAAACATATCTTTCCTCCTTTAAGTTGTTCATCTCAGGTGGTCTGTTACAGAGACAGACAACTAATGCAGCCTGTATTTATTTCTCTCAAAAGAGCTCCTCTTTTAAAGAGATGATATTGTATACTCTACCTTTGCTTTCATAGCACATCCTTTCCATCATCTCATTACATCTTATGTCCTCTTCATTTTCCAATGCCCATCTCCTTTAGCATGCTAGCTGCACACTCTAGGCACTATCTAAACTTTATGCTACAGTCTGCTTTTTCTCTTACTGCTTGTCTACTACACTCTTATCACTCTGCTTTACCTAGGTGCCCAATTCCTTAAAAAGAATAGTCTGCATCTTCCATCTAAAGCCTCTTTAATTCTTTACCCTCAAAAAGACCATAAATTATTTATTTGCAAAGAATATACATATGCTTACTCACTGATAGGTATGTATAAGTATACAATTTTTAAAGTACTCTTATTATTCTTAATCTTGCGGCAGCATTCTCTTCTCATCCATTGAGACCTCTTCTGTGATGACCTTGTACTCTTCTTGCTCTGACTAAAATCATTAAGATGCAACATAGCAAATGACATTTACCACATACTTAGATTTAATTGGAGTTTTGTTTTTGCCCAACTCACGTTAGATTGCCAGGGAATGAATTCTCTGATTTTCTGTGTGCTTTTGATTCTGTCACAAATTTCATATTCACTGAGTCAGTCATGATTATAACCTAACATATCTTTGCCATTTGGACTTATTATAATGACACATTTTAATTGAATAATATATCAACCAATAAAATATGAATGCAAAGAAATATAATCATTTCTTTCATGAAACCTAAATTGAAAAGATTTGATGAAGGCAATTTAAAAAGAGCAAAACACAACCAGCCCTGTTAAACTATGGTGAAACATTAGTTGTAGAGGAAAGAAAAGTTATGAAACTCCTACATGTCATCCTTTATAACATTTAACATCACTTAAAAAAAAACAAAATGGAAAATCCAAAATAAGCCATTATGAGCATGGTTTATGCAGACAAAATGAGTAAATGGGTAAATGTAAAATGCTCATAAAGAGGAAAATTGGAAGATAACGGAATTCAAACAAAAGTGTACTACTTCTAAAAAAGGCATTTGAAGTATTTTGATTAGCCAACGATGACCAGTACCTATCTCACTATGTAAGGGGTCTCCCAGTACAGAAAAATACTCAGCAATTCATATCAAACAAACTGGATATTAAATTTAGCTCAACCACTTAGTACTTGTGTGCACTTGGGCAAATGACTTACCCTCTTTATGTTACAATTACCTTACATAAATAAAAGAAACAATCATAGCTACCTACATTGCTGTTATGGGTTGAAACATAAAATGGGAAATCACCTAAAAAGTTATGTGACTTCATTAGTATGTAAAGTTCAGTGTGTAGTTTCTGATGCTAAGCGCTGAACTGTGTCATCTATGATTTTTATAGAAAATGCTCAATAAATGAGCATCATCCATGAAGGCCAGCTACTCTTTACTTCCTCCTACACATCTTCATTGTAGCAGGTCTGTATGGTCTGTGCTCATTTCTCACTTCTCTTCATCATAAAATGTATCCTTTAACAGGAATCATGGCATCAAGGTACTGCTCTACACATAACTCTCCTGTTTGTAAAGCTGTGGATTACATGTCTATTATGTGCAAGGCCCTGGGAGTGCAGTGTAAAACCAACACTGACCTCAAGAGGTTCTTCTTGAGCTCTGGCTGGCTCAGCCCACAGTTACTTCTCGGAACTCTGGAAGCACTGTCAATACCTCTCACATGCAAGCCTGATGATATTGTATATTGATTCAAAACAAAGAATTTTAGGGGGCAGATATTTGTATGATCTACCTATTTTTAGTTTAAAACTTATCTGTTTGCTAAGAAAAAATACACACACACTGAAACACTCCATCTAATACCGAGAATACTTAGCCTTAACTGCGTGTTTACGTTCTTGTCTCCTACTGATTCTCATTTTTGAGGCTTTGTTTGAACTACACACATGCTCTTTGGAGCTGTCCTTTAATAGGCAGCAGTACTAGTGTGTCAGTCTTGGAAATTCTAGATGTTCTAAATCAAATTTGGACCTCTTTTCACTTGAGAACTAGAAGAGACTACTATCATATTTGTAGGTTCATACTCACCAGTGATTCTAGATTCTTGGTGTGCTGCCATCTAGTGCTCCCTAAATACCCATGTACCACTTACCTGCTTCCTCATTCCCTTCTGGCTGTTCAGTCTAGTATCTACCCCTTGATTTGGGCTTTTAGTCACCCATAGACCCTGGGGCCCTGGAAAGCTCAGCAGTTGGTCTGGAGTTTTCACACACTGTGTTCTGTCATGCTTTTGTTCTTACTGCCCTTTGAACGTTTCATCCCATCATATAGTTCTTTGCTGTAGACTTATTCTTGCGAAATGTCTCTAAGAACAAATACATTTTGACTGATTGAAATATGCCACAAATTTCATACTAAGTCCTTTTTATCAGAGTGACCCATTAGTTTATAAATTGTGGCCCAAACATGGAATAAGGTTGCTATCACCTTTTGGAGACCAGAAGGAGGACAGCTCGCTCTCTTCTTCTAGTTAGGTTGATGCCCTATGTGATTGTCTACACAACCTCATTCTTCTCTGACTCTACTAACCCTTTTTACTGCTGAGAATAAAGCATGACTAGAGCCTTTTTTCACTCATGATATGGTAGTTAGCAGCTGTTAAATTATTGATGATGAATCGGTTGATCCCCTTTAACAAGCCCCAAGGGCCGCTAATACATGGAACATTCATAGTGAATACCAGGGAGAGAGAAAAAGCAGAGTTTTATATCATCTTGAAATTGCATCAAATAGAAAGCCCAAAAGAGGGCATGCCTTGGATTAGATCATGGTGACTTTGAGGGCCAAGAGGTAGGTAAGGGTAAGTTCCTCAAGGGATAGTAGCTATAAAAGAGAAAGAACCAGTGTCAGCAAAATCAACCATCCTGACAACTCTAGGACATGGGAGTGCTAACATTCCCTGTTAATAAGGAGACAAAGAAGAAAGGATGAACATATGGAAAAATCAGCAGGGAAAACAGCGATTCTTTGCTTGCAAGGAGCTGAATAATTAATAGCAAGAGGTGGGTGCATTGTTAATGAATAAAATAAAGGGAAAAACTTTATGGAAAATGTCAGTGAAGTCAGTGATAGGAGATGAAGGAAGTTTATAATCAACCCAGATTCTTACGGACATAGAAGTCAGGAATAAGAGTGTAGGAACCACACAGAGTACAATTATGTGTGATACTAATGGAAAGGGAAAAAGCAATCTTTTGGGGGTGATTCACACAGTGAGTAATTGATTCTGGGTTTGGATTGTAATTGCAGCAATGGCACCTCTGGACAAAATGATAGTCTTTAGGGGTTGCAATCAGGCAGGTCCTAGATCCAGTAGCTTCCTGGTGATCTAGTAGAGCTTGGAAGGGAGAAGCCATATCCTGTCCTTATCTGTCCTCCTAACCCTGGAACCTGAAAGTCAAACTCCCTGACACAGCCTCTCAAAGTCAGTTCATAACAGTCATGGGCAGAGGATGCTCCCAGCAGTGTGATGGAAACAGTGAGCTCTGGCTAGGTGAGGGGTGGATGAGCTCAAGCAGGAATGGGCCCAGAGGTGCTCATCAGCTCTGCTTCACAATGGGCATGCTCCTCACTGACCTGTGAGAGCCCCTTGGTGTCTTGACTGACACTATTTGTCACAGTCTACAGTGCACTTCTTTCTTCCAGTTTCTCTCTCTCAAGGTTACACAGGACTATGACTGCTTCTGCTTCTGCTTCCTTTACTAGCTACTCCACCCTACAGAGCCTCTTTTTCTGTGGCTGTTCATTCCTTGGGGTCTAGTAAACAGTGGTAATGCTATTGATTACAGTTTGAGTCTTATCACCCTAAAAGATCATATAAGCTTCTTAAAAGCCAGAGCTGTATCTCCAACAATATCCAGCATAGACTTGAGGCATTAATTGCCTAGTGAATACATATTGATCAATTGATTATTTAACTCACTTAACACTTTCACATTACTTGGCTTAGGTATCTGATGGTTAGGAAAAATTCAGTGGAAGTCAAACTGATTTAATTCTAATTAATGAGGAATACAGATGTGACAAATGGCTTCTTTGGAACAACAAAAATAAACTTGAAAAGTGAAATGATGTTTAGGCCAGGAATATAGCTCAGTGGCACAGAGCCTGCCTGGCAAGCGTGAGTTTGATCCTCAGTACCAGAAAAAAAAATAATAAATGTTGAATCTCACTAGCAACCTAGAAAAATGCATTTGAAAATAATAATGAAATGTTGTTTTTCTCACATCCATTTTGAAAACAAAAAGAATACTGGTGTGGGTAGATGGGCACTGACACACATTATATACTTTGTTGGAATATAGACTCTTCATGGAATTTAAAGGATTAGCTTTTTTCATAATTAAAGGTTCTAATTTCATGAATCTGTCCTAAAGAGAAATGTATACTTGTCTCAAATTGTAAGCACCAAGATGCATTATTTTGCTGTAGGAAGAAATTGGAAATAATTTAAATGCCAAGTAATATATTGTATAAATAAATCTGAAGGTTTCCTTATTATTGAACATCACAGAGCTCAAAAGAAAGAAGGCAACTGACAAGAAAGGGTCTTCAAGACATTTATTTAAGCACCAAATTAACCAATTTATTATAATCATATATGGATGTTTCTCAACCTACAATGGGGTTTTGTCACCTCAGAAATTGAAAATATCTGAAGTTGAAAGTGCATTTAATACACCTATTCTACCAAGTATCATACCTGAGCAACACAGCACACTAGAGTAATGGCTGTCTATCCTCATTATCATGTGGCCTACTGAAAAGTGCAGCTTGCTGATGATGGGCAGCAGAGCAAGCGACGATCATGCTAATATATCAAAATTCTAAACATAGTTCCCACTAAATGCATATCACATTTGCACCATAAAAATCCTGAGACAACCTATCCCAAGTCAGAGATCATCTGTATATCTAAACGATCCCATTAGGGTTTCAAATGCAAATGAATGTACACAAATACATACACAAATATATACATATACACAAATATATATCTCAGTATCCCCTACATATAGAAATGCATATAAAGACAACTGGAAGTGGCAGGAACAAAGTGTCCATAGATGTTAGTGCCCTCCAGAGGAATGGAATTAAATAGGAAGAGAAATGAAGAGGTATTCCACATGCTTCCATGTAGAGTATGGAATTAAACACAGTATGGAAGACTACATTCAGGAGAGCTCAGCCCAGCTCTGAAGAAAGTTATGGTAAATATTCCGCTTCAAGCGTCTCTCTGCACAGCACTAAGGGGAGACTACCAAAGAACTGAGTTTTTGTCATTAAATGAAGGGTAACATTCCTTCCCGCCTTACTCTTTCTATGCCTCCCGTTCTGTGCTCAAAGTTATGTTTCTTTCAGGGCTCTTTGTGTTGCCTCAATCTCCATTGATCTCATTCTCACAGAACTTCTATGGCATCTGTCTGCAGCAATCAACTGATAATTAATTACGAATGATTTTGTGACTTTGAAGGAGGTAAATTTCCGATGAGGTACTAAGCTCATTTGACTCTATCAAATGGCAGAATTACACAAGTCAAGTCTCTTCCATTTTCCTCTTTGTACTTTCTTTTTGCTAAATTCCTCTCTCCCTCCTGCTGCCCCCATTCTGGGGATGTTCCACTCAGAATGAAAATACAAAGTATTCATTTGGGAGGACAGTGTGGATGTTTTCTCTCCCAGCTTGCCAAGTCTCAGTTCCCCCCAAGGCACAAAGGTAATGTGGCACTTTAATTAACACAAAGGCCTCTTTCTCTGATGGACCTCTTGGCAATAGAGTAACTAAACACCTGCCCATGGTAAAATGACTTCGGCGAATTAGAAAGCCTAAAATCTCATAGGGTGAGCTAAGCTAGAGTTATGTAACTATCTAAAAAACAAACACTGTAACAACACGGATCCTATTTCAAGTGTTGATTCTAGGTATTGTGCCGCTGAGTTTAAAAAGCTGAGAAAATAGCTCTTAAGTGCTAGTCAATCAGTCTGCATCCATTACTTAGTCTCCACTGGAAGGAGGTCAAGCCATCTAGGATTACAATTGGTCCCAGGGCAGAGTGGCCTCTGCCCAACTCAACCAGTCCCGAGGGCTTCTGATTGCTGTGTTTGTGGAAAGGAAGGGAAGCAGCTAAGGATTCACAAACTCCTCAGGGTCGCCTTTGTTTTCCTAGCTTCTCTGTTTTTTATTCAATTGTCTTTGCCCCCCAATTTCCCTAACTCCTAGAATTTCTTAATAAATGCACAATACATTTTTAATGAATTAAATTAACATTTTTAGCAACATCACAGAAATAAAAGCTCAGCCTCAGGCTGAATGCGAAATAAAGAGTTGCTGCCTAAAATTTCAGCGTTACAGGAGAAAGAGAAAGAGGAATGTTCGGTTTGAATTCCAGATGTCTGTATTTGAGAAAGTAGAAGACAATAAAAAGGTTGGCATGAGGAAAATCATGAAACTTATATATACATATATATGTATATGTATATGTATATGTATATGTATATGTATATGTATATGTATATGTATATAATCATAAAAAACATGGCTATATCACACAAAAGACTCGTGAAGGCTTTTAAATAAGGAAATGTGTATGAACAAAGTTCAGTTTTAAGTAGCTCTCTTTGTAACAGTGTTGATGACAACAGGTGGCTAAAGAATTCAACAAAAGACCTAGCAAGGGACCATTGCAGTGAACCCAACAAGAAAATGTGTTCTCAAGAAAGGCCCAATGGTTGCAGGTCAGGGAAGGTCTGAGAGATGGTGGATAGAATTGTGGGGGCCTGGAACCCAGAGGCAATGGAGTGGTAGGTAAGCTCACATATAGTATGTTGATAATTGGTAGGATCCTGAACAGAGACAGGAAGTCCAAGTGTTGCTTGTATGGGAAATATTAGTTAAGTTCTCTTTGGTACACTGTGATTTTGACATCAACTGAGAAGGAAGTACAGGGAGACATAAGACACGAGCAGGAGAAATGTTGCATCTATAAGCCCAGAGAGCCTCTGAGTAGGTTTAGAGATGTGAGACATTGGTGAAGAAAAGGGTCGGAAGTCCACAGTCATGTGTCACTCAACCACAGAGTCAAGGAAAAAAGATTGAGGATGCATCTCCTAATAACACTCAATTTTAAAGGTTGCACAGAAAATAAAGAATTCCTGTTGACTTCATCTTTCATTTCATTTAAGGTTAATTAATATTCTAGGGTTTTTACATCTGAGATGAGTCACCTTCTTTTTCAAGTTTCTATGTCACCTCAAATAGAGGTGCACATTTTAGTCCTGATTCTTTTCATTCTTGCTCAGATATACCTTGAAACTTTGCCTTCTTTGTCCCTCCTCTGGCTATCTATGAATTTACTCTGCATGATTTTTATTTTCTCAGTGGATCTAGGTGTGGATGGTGTAGTGCTGAGGGGTATCTGAGGTTAGGGGTTTAACATAGAAAGTGTTATCTTTACCCCTAATCCATAAAATTCCATAAAAATTATTCCATTCCATAAAGTTAGCCTCAAATAAGAAACAGCTTTCCACATGAATCCTCCTTCATGATTTTAGAATCTACTGCCAATATTTTTTTTCAATTAAATAGATACTTTTATATGTACTTCAAAGGCTCTTCAGCCCTGAAGCAGAAGACTCAAATGCTTCCAGCATGGTGAAGGCTTTTAACATAATTCCAACACATACTGTAGACACACAGATGCCAACTCATCTCAATCTAAGAATAAAGTCACTAATGAAATAAGACAAAATAATATTTCAGTGTGATATTTTTAATGTTTTTATCACACCTTTGAAGAGATTTAGAAATGCTCATACATCAGTGATTATTCCCCCACCTAAATGTGCCTTCTGCAACCCAAGAGTTGAGTAT
Organism: Dolichotis patagonum; assembly: GCA_004027295.1. Lineage (NCBI taxonomy): Eukaryota > Metazoa > Chordata > Mammalia > Rodentia > Caviidae > Dolichotis > Dolichotis patagonum. Next base: position 65,116 of record PVJX010001235.1, on the reverse strand, counting down.
TCTATCAAATCCAACCTTGCAGACTTCCAGGAAAATAGTTGTAAACATTCTGTCTGGCATTCTGCTTCTGCAGTCAAAAGAAAGGATGTCTTTCTTCTTCCAGGCATCAGAAAGCAGCCGATATATAAATGTACTAAAATGAAAAATGTCCCCTAAGGTAGGCTGAGAAGGTGGGGAGGGCGGGAAGCTGCAGCTGGTGCCAGGATTGGCAGCACTTGGTTGGAGTGAGAGAGGAAGAGGATGAAAAAAATGAAGAACACTAGAATCCCAGCAAACTGGGCATTTTAAAATGGTTTGGGGTTGTTTAATAGTGAAACAGAAATATATTTTCTAGTAAATAGATATGACAAATTTGAAGAAAAATAAGATGAGACTGTGAGGATCAAAAGCTGTTAAGTATAGGCAAGTGGCTGGAAAGCTTAAAGGGTTGTGAGATCCTAGGTGAAAGAAAAGAGGAGGTCCATTTAGGGTAGTATGACTCGGGTCCTCTGGGAGCAGCTCTGAGCCCTGTGCCCTGACTGAGCCTTGCAGGGCTTGCCCTCCTCGAGTCACTTAATTCCCCTTTTGGAGCCACATGCCAATCACGCCCCTGAGGGAGCCCCGTGGTGTGAGAATGTTCTTCCCAAGGCACTGTTTCCATTATCCTCGCTAAACCTGCCTCTGCCGTAGGGATGCGCGCAGATTGCTCACATTAAGAAGCAAATTGATTATGAACTGAGTTTTGTCTACCAACAATTTTTAATATGTAATCTTGTCATGAGTGAACGAAAGTCATTAATAATACAGTAAGCAAAATGTGCTACAGTTAACCTTAAATTATAACTTACAAAGAGCATTCTTGCAGTTTCTTCTTTGATTTATGAGCTCAGTTTATTCTATGCAAATTCATGCACAGTTTCTAATAAGAGGGAGGAGGAAAGATAAAGGAGCTTTGAATATTTTATAAGCTTTTTCCACTTACCTTAATTTAGAATTATGAGGCTGAATATGTAAGTAGAGAATAATTACCTATTACTAGTCTCCCACATAGTTTATCTATTTCAGCTCTGAACATCCTGAACAATGCACAGCATAACTGTTTTAGTACCTGTACCACTGTGAATATGATAATTAGGCCTCCTTCAGCGTTACTTGTTGCTGACACATGAGAAGATAGACACTGTAATATAACCAGACAGTCCTCACTGTTGTTTAATATCCCCTTTTAAAATAATATACTGGTTGTTCAATATTTCATTCATTGCACATAGTTAAAGTGAACTTTTTAATGAGGTTTGTGTCCTGAAAGATTCTCTTGCTTTTCCTCTCCCATTGCTACATTCTACAAGCTCCACAAATACAGGATTAAGTATATGAAGTTCTAATTGCATAAGGTAAGACAAGTAACTTCCAAGCAGCTTTGATTTTCTGCTTCCCCATTCTAGTCATCCCAACTCACGTAACAATTCTTTGACTCCAGGTCCCCATCCATTACCCAGGGTCTTTGGCTTTAGACCACATCAATAACCAGATGAAGTGGATGAAGAGAATCACGAAAAGAATCTCCAGGTTTAGGAGACTTGGGAATAAAGAGTTGGGATGGATGAAGTTAATAATGCATCTAAGTATACAAAATGTTATTTCACTGTTAACTGACCACAACGGGAAAGATACACCTTTCAGTCTTGTGGGTCAAGAGAAGGAGTTGGTAACTAGCTGAAGTCTCCAGAGGGAGCTAATGTCTGGAGTCCTGGGGTTGGGGGTGGCAGGAATTCTTAGCTAAAGGCTTTAGAACACTCCTTTGTTATGAGCTCAGGAGACACAGCCTGAGCCAGGTAACCCCTGGGAGTTCCCAGACTTCAGTATTAGCACACATTTTCCCAGGGAAGTCACTAGTAATGGTGGCTTTGTTTTTTAAGACATTTAAACTTGGGGAGAATATTGAAACTGACCAGCCCATTTAATTTAGGAAATGAGATAGAATGGATGGCCAGGTCTTCAGTGCAGTATACACAAATGGATTCAGACCCCACAGAAGAAATAAGGCCCTGGCCTCTGCCCACTCATCAACACTCTCAGCCAGAGTTCCTGTTTGAAAGGATATGGTATCTCACATTTGTTTTGTCTTCTTAGATTACCAGCAGAAACTCTTAAGCACCCAGTGATGCTCTGAATTATCTCAAAAATAACATGGATTGAGAGTGAACTGTCCTTTGCATTAGTTAGGGCTCAAGGCAAACATAGAGCTGTGGTCTCCTCTTCTATCACAGTAAATGCTGATCAAATTTAACAGAAAGAGCAGGCAGCTTCCAATAAAGAGAGAGCAAGTCTTTCTCTTCTAGTAAATTGTATCATTGGATTTTGTGATAATTAGCACTTCATATTGTGTTATAGTGATGGTGCCAGACCAAGAGCCAAACAGAACTAATGAGTTAAATATCTGTCAGTGGGATGCTTCAGGTCTGATTAAGGCCACTGCAGGTGTGTCTATTTCTATCCATTTTTTTTTCATGTGGTCAGTATATTGAATTGGCAAGACTGTTATTCTATTAACATCAGTTATCAATGAGCCAAGAAAGTTATCAACGTTTATCTTTGTCATAGGTAGAAAACTTTGGAGGGTAAAAATTGATGTAAGAAAGACAGGCATATTGAGATAAAATTTTACAGCCTCTTTATTAGTGCCTGATTTGAATAAACAGAGGAATGAAGTATGGCTTAAATCATTCATTATTGTCCCACTGCTGCTTAGAAACAACCAGGTAGCTTTGTGACATACAAGTTTTGGGTAGTGAGCTAATCCTGGGAAACACAAATTTAAAAAGTGACAGGCTTTTCATTTTGTGTTTTAAATGTATTGTTTATTTAATCTTTATATCAGTCCTATGATTTTTTTTTACTGTATTCTATTTCTGGTAAGTAATTACAACATCATTTAAACAACTAATATTTATTAAACTTTCTCTGAGTCTAATTGCATGCTGAGCACAGATTAAGGAAGAATATAACAGAAGCGGGGAAATACTACCCCTGCCATAAAGGCTGTTTGAGTGACGTTAGAGTTATAAAGTGACATGTGAAGAGAAATAGATAAAAAAAAAACAACTCAAAACAGAAGAGGGGAATAACGATATGGCACAATGTAATATCAGAGCTGTCACAATGCATTATATGGTTGATTGTCAAATGAGTGGCAGAGATAGAAACTGCTATTAGTATAGAAAAGAAAGAGAAAATTATGGGCAAAGTGCTCTGAGAAGATTGAAGGAGGAGAAGAGAGCTGACCTTGGTCCTGAAGGATGAGTAGTCTTCAGATATAAGAAGGTCAGGAAGACTTGATGGGGCATTACAGACGAGGTATAGGAAAGAAATGCCTGAAGTGATTAAGCACAAGTTCTATTGGGGAGGCAGAGTTATTTAATCAGCTGAGAGAGATGGGCTCAATGCGATGGAAGGTAGAAGGCATTAAACAGTAGAACCTTGAGGAAGAGAAACGACAAATTTGTATTGTATTCTTGTAGAAAAATTAAATTGTCTTAATTTTAATCAAATCTATTAAATTTATTCAAACCTACTTGCAGCTAATAAGCCTAACTGATCATGTTGGTAAGCATTTTTGTACTTTGCCTCTTGGATTCCAAGATTCAAATGCCCTCTTTGCATTCTCTATCATGTCAAATACTTTCAGAAGCAGTTTTATATTTGTTATACAATTCTTTAGAGACCTTGAACCTCAAATCTTGCTCACCTCCAATAGTTTTTGATCATACACATCTCTGTCCCTCTGTCCCTATATGAATATAGAAGAATGAATATACACATATAAACTATATATATAATATAATATATAATATAATATAAAAGAATGGATATACACATATAAATTATATATATTATAATATATAATTATAATTTATATTATAATTATATAATATAATTATAATTATAATTATATTATATTTATAATTATAATATATAATAATATAATTTATATGTGTATATTCATTCTTCTATATTCATTCTTGATTTCTATGGAAGGGCAATAAATTCAATTTTCATACACATACATATATGATATAAATTAATATGCCACATTCACTATAAAACACATGTTAAAATATAAATTTAAGGAACAATATACAATTAAATAGCAAAAAATCACAGTTCAGTTTACTATGTCATCCTAATTTAATATCAGAGTTTTGCTAAAATTTTACATTACTTGTCATAATATTTTCAGTGGAAACAATGAGTCTGAATGTGCTTCACATGCAGAAAGTCTTAGTTTAACACCTTGTGATGAAATAATTTTACAATTTCACTCTGATTTCAGTTTATTTTGGTCTTGGGATTTTGTGGCTTCTGCAGCTGTAAAAGTTACCTCATGAGGACACAATGCCCAGAGAAGAAGGGGCAACTGACTCAGTTAACTTGCCATGAACTCACTTTGCAATGCTGTATATATTGAGGCAAAATGTTTGTCAGAATGTTTCTAGTCAATTTCCAGTTTACTCAATGTCAAGTAGGTTAGAACATTTTTCTTGATATTTTCAATACTTCTAGATTGAAATTTTCATCATCATTTTAAGGTAAAATAATCATACCAGGATAGAAACCTTCTTTATATCCATCCATTATCAAAAGAAGGTTTTTTCTTGCTTATTGACAGCCTCCTCTTTAGATTTAATTATATAGCCTTTATTTTTCTTGGCAAGAAGAGAAATATTTCAAGAAGAGAAATATTGTCTCTACTGTGCCTCAACAAAGCAATTCTCTCAGGCTCCCATTGTTGGTACAAATAGTGAAGGAAACTTCTTACCTGGGAATCTACTTACCTGGGAATATATAAATAAAAAAAGAATAAAATAACTTGTCCCACCAAATCCTTTATGATATAGAATGCTTAGTCTTCAGACATTGTGGACCTACTATGAGTCATGATGGTCTGGCTTAAGGACTCAGAAACCTCCCATGACAAATTAAAAATTCTGTGTTAGAAATATAATTTTTTGTTAGTATGATTTCTCATATTCTTCCTATTTCTCAATAGTACCTATCTTTTAATTCTATCACTCTGAGAACAATGGTTCCACACCTGTTTTTGTTGTGTGGCACTTAAAGGCAAAGGAGTTTGTGGTTGGATCCAAGAATCATAGCCACACTAAGCTAATGCCTCCACTAGAAACACTTCTCTACATAGCTACAAGGCATGACATCATTGTATGTCAGACTCTCACAAGAAATGGATAAGATAGAATCCCAAATGACACATGTCTCATTTTTGTAATATCTTCCTTCATTCCCTGACCACTTACCCCCAACCCTACACACAGACATGGCCAACAATTTACTCTAGTACACATTCAACATAAATTTGGATTTAAGTTGAATCTAAAGCATCTCCATAGAGTAATGAATGGTTATCTCAAATGTATGCTCACAGACACATTCACAAACCAATGTGCAGATGATAGTTTTTCCTGTAACAGAAATATCTAAGGGGACCTTAGCCAAAATATAACTCCTAAAGGCTTAATGCAATGTCAGAAATGTTTCCTATCAAACGTATTCTGACACATTCTATTCAATTTTCTCTCCTACTTAAGATACGAGCTTTGTGTACTTGAAGCAACAGTGCATAACACATGCCATGTTAAAATCATGTTATTAATACCAATAGACTAGTTTAGAATTCAGAGTTTAATTATGAGGCTTAAGTTTTAAATGTCATAGGAATTAGAAAAAAAAGAAATGAAAATGGGTTGTAGAAATAGGGAATGTTTTTCCAGAGAAGGGTGAAATTAATCTGGATTTTGAGGGCTGAGTAGGACTTGCAGAGCTGACATGGGGAAGGCAGCTGCAGATGACAAAAGAGCACTGTGATGGCATTAGCCTGCAGAGTGGGGCCTATCAGAGACTCAAGGGGTCAGGATCAGTCTGGTGCAGTCCAGTGTGCTGTGTACTCTCACGGGCCCTTTTTTCCTAGACATATGTCTTGCCAATTTCAGATGAAAATACCCTCCTAGAAGTGTCAATTCTATCAACTGAATTTTCATATCTCCCCATTAAATAATCAGGATGTGATTGGGATGTTACATTTATGAGGCAGTTTTTGAAACCTCTTTGAAGATAATTGTCAGTTACCACAGTGAAAAACGTGCCCTTCATGCAACTTTCCCCCCAGAGTTCTCCAACTTCACAATCTGGTAGGCTTGAAATTCTTGGCTTTATTATTGCTTCCCATAAAGACTAAAATAGAGAACAATTTTAAGGAGCCCAAAGCGTGGGGCAGAAAATAAATGCTTGATGTTATAGTTGCTATTTTAAATTATTGTATTGAGCGGAATGAAGTAAATGGACATCTCAATGTATATGCAACCCTCCTGGCTTTCTTATTTTTCTGTCTTTGCTGAGACAAAATACCCGACATCCACAGCTAAAGGGTGAAAGTTTAATCTAGCTCACAGTTTGTGAAGGTTTCAATCCATAATCAGCTGGCTCTAAGCCAAGATGGCATAGCAAAAGGGCAACAAAGAAATCAAAGGCACCAAGAGTGAAAAGGAAGAACAAGCCTCATCTTCTCCCTGATATTGTATGCTGGTTACCCATCCAAGGGTGGGGGTAGCACCCACCCCCCACCCATCCCAGCACTAAACAATGAACTACTCACTAATTCTTCAGATGTCTTCAAAAAGCCTTCCCCCTGTAACCACATGATGCTTTGGGGAGACACCAGGACAAAAAAACATAATACTTCCTCATTCCGAATACTACTCTGGCCTCTTTGATTGTTCTCTGAATGGATGTACCATCCTCTGGAGACTCTTCTTACCTATGGTTAAGACATGGCTGTTGTATATACAGAACTAACCCTAACATGTCAACATTTGCCTTCCCCCAAGATGCCATGGACATGCATAACACATTTGTTGTCCAAGGTAGTTACCCTGGTCTATATCCTGTGCCATCAAAAATCCAAAAAGAAATGATATAGGCTAGAAAAATATGACCATTGTACTTAAGGGAACTGACTCCAATGTGCTCAGGGAATGAATATATTTTACCAGAACATAAACCCATAGCCAGACCAACATATTCTTGATCATGATAAATTTTCTGCTTCTTATTGCTATGCATACATGATGAGTAACTTCAGAATCATTTTATACAGTTCCATTCATTTTGATTAATTCCTCAAGAATCAGTACAAGTCTTGTTGAACACAAAATATTCAGGTCTCTCATTTTGTTCTTTTCCTCAAGTCTTTGCTGTTTTCCATACACCTTCACTCTTAACCAAGGTCTGTAAATTGTTATGTTTCATGTGTATATTTCTGTCTCTACTGTATGTAATCTGAGAACATAAGCAAGTGTTTCATCATTCTAATTCTTAATTGTCTGAGTCAAGGATACTCTTGAAATTATATATCCAAGGACTCCTATAGACATTCATACATAATGAAGATCACAATACCATGAATTTTCACCCATATTCCACAATTAAATGAAACTTTTTTAATATAACAATATATAAGTTTATTTTTTATGTGAAAAAGATGTGACTTGTTAAGACCAGAGAGTATGTGGTAGTAAACTGTTATGAATCATGTATCTCTGGAATCTTGCAATTTTTTGTCTTCTTCTATATTGATTTTTTGATTCACCATGTGATTTTCCTTAGCCAGTGGGGCACTCACTGACCAAAAATAGAGGTTTTAAAAGTTTGAGAAATGAATCTGATTTTCTCAGCTTGATCTCAATGACACTTTAAGAATCCCAGGGTTATTTATTCTATAAACATATTCCAACTGACAACAAGAAATTTTAATCAGACTTGAGAGATCATCTATGACCATCCAGTACTCATTAGCTGTCAGATGATTATCGAATATCTATAACTATGGGATGAGATGAGATAAGATCCAAAGAAAATCATACAGCTGACTCCAACCTAAATTCCTGACCTAAAGTCTGGGTGACTGATAGTTAAACCAATAGTTTGGAGAATGGTTTATTTTATAAAAATGAATAACCAATACATATGTATTAAGCTGAACAGAAGTATGATCTAATTACAGTTATAGAGGGATCTCTCTGGTCATTATATGGAGACTATGTTAAAGAGCAGTAAGTACAGAATCAGGGAGGTTCTGGCCAATAATGCCAATAAACATGAAGCAGAGGCTAAAAATGCTTTAGCATTACTGACTGCTCCCTTGGAGAGCTGTTTCTATCATATAAGGAGATTCATTCTTCTATCTGAGACAAGTGGTCCAAAATACATCCAAAGTCAACCAGCATACATGTGAGGTATCTCAAATCACCCAACCTGAGATAACTTTTCTAAGTTATATTATTATAACCATAATGAGAAAGCCAGTCTAAACCTATTTAAGAAATAACCACTTGAGCATCTGAAATTCCTGACCCAGAGGATCAAAAATAAATGAAATCACTATTATTTTAAGTTAGTATTCTTCATGGCAGTTTATTACACAGGAACAGATAACTGGAAGACAAATTAATACCAGAAGTGGAGACTAATATAATAGTAAAATATGCACCATTGGTTTTGGAATTGGGCAACAAATTGCATTTGAAAACAAAGACAGTCCTATAATGTATAGCAGCAGAATTTTTAAAAAATAAAAAATTCGTAGAGACTTGGAATATAGGAAATATACTTAATGATTTTATGGTTCTGAATAAAATAATATCCAAATATCATGTTTAAAATACCAACTTGATGTTTCTAACTTTGGATAATGCTGTAATGCAAGACAAGGATAGGTTAAATAGAAACTGTTGTTTGTCAGCAAATTTGAAAGACATATGGAAAGAGACATATGTCAGAAAAGGAAATAAAACTATTTTTCATACCCAGTCTCTGCAACCAGCCAAAGATTCTCAAAGAAGAAAATGCCCTCTTTATATCTAACAACTTAAGGATGTGACTGCAATAATTTTTGTTAAAATCACAGAAGACAACAAGGGGACGCTTCTCCAGCAGAGCACATATCTTCTGGACTCTATAAGTTTGAGCATCACCAGTCTAATACATTCCAAACAGCAGGACTGATCATAAACAGAAATGTGGGTGTGGCTTTTTCATATCAGCATGAGATCAGTTTTATACTTAAGAAAATGCAACTTCTATAAAGAAATGATTAATGATTAGAGGATTAGGTGAATATTACAAGTGTTAATACATAGGAAGCACAAAATTTAGTGCCAGGAACCCAGAGTACCATATGACACTTTAAGAATCCCAGTGAATATTAGTATTATTATCATCATCATCACCACCATCATCATCATTATCATCATTGCTTTAATTTCTGCAGTGTAAAGCTAAATACAATCACAATAAAAATTCAGGAAACCGAGGATGTCCAGAAATGTTTTCATGGAAGAGATATTCCTGGGTGCCTTCTGAAGAGCCAAAAGAACACTTGCTCCAAGCTAAGGCAGCAGTTTGCACAGCAGTTTGGAAGAGATAAGGTGAAAAGTTCTCAATAGCAGCAGAAAAACATGTTGAAAACCAGTGGAGACCTAATGGACTGACATTATACTTGGCCTTAAAGGGATCTCAGGGCATAATGAGATCTTGGAATAATGATCAAGAGAGCATGTCCTATTATGAACTGAAACAAATTAGACACACAATTTTAAATACCCCATGGTTTCTCTTAGATGAGAAACTCAAAATATAAATCAAGAGCAAAACGTACATATACCTACTCTACACAAAGGAGGTAAACATCATGTACTACAAACATATAGGGGAAGAAAAGGAAAGGAATCAAGAAATGGGAGTAGAGGAGTAGAAAGGAAGGAAATGGATATGAAAAAAGAAATTAAGATGGGTTCTGAATATGTGTTTCCCAGGAGGACTGGAAACATTATGTACTGCAAACATGTACTAGTAAAAAATTTTTTTAAAAAAGCAGAGAATTCCACAGATGGGAGAGATAAGGTGGAAAAATCTATCTTCTATTATTAGCGCCTTATCTCAAAAAAGCTCCGCCTAGGTAAGGGATGTGGAGCTATGTGGCGTGCAATCCTCAGTCCTCCTGATAAGGAAGGTGACTGTGAAGACCTGCAGTAGATGGCAGCTGTGCTGATCTTCCTTGGGTTCAACAGGATTTTGAAAGTCAGACAACGCTGAACTTTCTTTCTGCTGAGGTGGCCAGGGAGGACGATTTGTATTGGTGGTGCTAGCCTTGTGGCCTTAAGTCTTATAGGGCAGCTAGATTTCTTATGCAAAGACCTGAATGAAGACAGATCCAGGTCAAAGAGTGGTCACAAATGTATGGGTGCTATTTAACAGGGGAGTGAAAATAGGCTTGAAGAACATGGTTAAAAAGCAAAAGAATCATTTCTTAAATACAGCCACAGAAACATGAGTTTTCCAAACTGGTAAGTGGATAAAGTGAATTGTTTAGTGTGAGGGTGTGTGTGTGTGTGTGTGTGTGTGTGATCACATAAGTGCATATGTAGGCAAATGCATTCATGTTTAGGCATGTGTATACAAACATTAAACACATCAGAAAACTAAAATAAAAGATAAATGGTGCAGATATGGCTAGAAAGGTAAGTTGAGAACAGATTGTGGAAGTTCTTAGAAACACTGTGAGCAGTGAGGTGACGTGAAAATAGCAGGACACAAAGATCCACCTGGAAGAGAATAAAGAAGGAATAAAGCAACAGACAGGAAGCAACAATGCTTTATTTTCATCAATAAGACCTACAAAAAGGATAAGGCTGTGTTTGCTGTGGGTTTTTAACTCATTTTTAAGCCCATCCCTGTTTTTTTCCTCTTATAAGATAAATGCAGTACATAGAATAGAGTAGCATTTTAAACTCTCATTGCCTAGATGGAGCTCAGGTTTTTCTAAGGATGGAGGCAGTAAGAGAGTCTCTCAGGAGATACTGGGAGCTGGCTTCTGCTCTAGGGGCGCAAGCTCCCAACTCTGAGTAGCTCAAATGATGTGCAGCACCAGGACCCAAGCCTAACAGAACATCCTGTTCCTTTGACTTCTCATTCTCAGCTGGTTCTCAAGATTATCTCATTTTCCTCTCCCAGAGCCATTAATGCTATCATACTGAATTCCGGTTAAAGGGCATCCCTTGCATGGCTTGGCATGGTTCCCAGATATGTATTTCATCCAAAATATAGAGACCAAATTACCAATAAAGAAATTATGAGTGACTGCCGCTGCTCTGTCTCTGTCATCCTCCTCCACAGTTGAATACTCTTCATTGTTAGGGACTCGTTTTTTCTTGCAATTCAGCTTAAATTTTCCCTCACTTGGCTTCCTCCCATCACTCCTAATTATAGACTAATAAAGCCTTTGGATTACTGTGAGCAATTTTCATCCCTCCCTTCTCCCACCTCAGCTTTTTTCCAGAGGTTTTCTGGGCCCAGCCCTGGATTGTACAAAATGGTGACCAAACCATACATACTTTTCCACAGAATTAAGATCTGCAGTGTGAGGCTTTATGCTCAAGGGTTACTCTCTATTTTCAATCATTCTCTTTGCTCCTCATTTATTAAAAATGTTCATTATAAAGTTATCTTGGCTTAATGTTTCCTAGAACAAAGTAAAAATCATAGAAATGGATCAATGGAAGGTGCTTGTAGATTAAATTTCAACGAAGGAGAATTCTGACCCCAGCCCTGCTGTTTCAACATAACCTGTCTGCTTACCTACTGGAAAGTTTTGATTTTTCTATCCCCAGTAAAAGGTGTACAATTCACACTGTATTCCCAAGCTAGCCCCTAACCCACTCCAACTCACATCTTAGTGAAGTTTCTTCCCTGTCAAGATCAAACAACCCCACAGAATAAAACAGTGTGGGAGAACTTAGGAGCAACTATAGATTTTTAATTTTGTGATCTTTGGAAAGTTACTGGACCATATATTTATTTTGAAGTTTCAAGGAAATATTTTATAAAGACTCATCAAAGTGAAATATGGTGAATGAAATGATTATCATTAAGCCAAGTGCTAGTAATACTCACTGGGAAAGATGTTCAAAATAGGAAGGCTAAGGACCAGAATATTAAAGACCTTCTTAAGAGAGAGGATTTAGGACAGAACTCCAAGGAGAGCCAGAATTTAATAACCACAGATCGTGAAGTTGGGTATCTCAACCAGGTGAACACTATAAACAAAGCTTAGTAGTTCCTAAAACCAAGGCCTTAATTCGCATTGCCCTTTCCCCCTCATCTTATGTATATTCTCACAATTATAAAATTGTGAAATCCAACCTAAAACCTTACTGGATTCTGTGGATAACTCCAAATAACTTTGGACTAAATTTCTTCTCTTGCCTTTACTATTTATACTTTAATTGTTGACAGCATTCAGTCCCAATCTCCCAGCCCTGACAGTACCACAACCAATATCTCCCACTCTTCTCTACTTATCCCACTCCTCCATAAATCATAAAGACTTGCTTAAATTGCACTTTGTACAGTGAATAACTAGAGATAAATAAAGTTGGTTTTATTAATGACCCCAGATTGGGGGCACCGACACGGGCTTTCCAGTGCCATGGGAATCAATCAGGATGGTCTGACTCTGGGGACATTTCAACTGGCTTGCAGACAACTCTGATGACAGGGGAGGCGAGGAGAAAGCCCTCCCATTGGCTACCTCTGGCCTGGAAATCAAACATGATTTATCTGCATTAGTGGGCTTCATCTTTGTCTTATTATCCCAGCCACAGCTTGCGACCCAGGCCGACTCTCCTGCCTTTTAATAAACAGATTTAATAGGACTGATAGTTTGGTAATTTGTAGAGTAAATTAGATTTAATTTGGCCTGAATGCCACTGATTTCTCATATTGTTCAAAACAATCTTAACAGGGATGCATGTCACCCCAACACATTCTCTTCTGATGCTAAAAATAGCTGACTGACAGACTTGGCTAAGTGTATATTCTCCGGTAAGGCTCTGGCTCTCTCCCTTGCTATCTGTGACTTAATTCACTTAGAAATAAGCCCTAGGAGGTTGGGTATAGTAACTATCATAGCAATAAATCCATTGATAATTCCATTGTATATCTGCTATTTGATTCTTTTGCAGCATACAGATCTGAAGAGCGTTCCTTTACATATAAAACATCAATATTTGGGGGATTTGTCACAGAATTAATTATTAAAGAATGCATTGAACACAGTTTCACTTTTTCTTGATGACTGGAAACTGGTTTGAACATCATGTGTCCTGGAGAGCAATGAGTAACCAAGGCTTGTGTGGTGACCACCTGCCCTTAAATGACTCTACACTTTTATCTCCAATTTGCATCTTTCCTTTGTCTCTTCCCTCACAGGAGACAGGCATTCTTCACTGTTGCTGGGCAGCCTAACAGTTACAGACCTCCCTCACCTCTGGAGTACTCACTGGTTCTGATCAGTGAAATACTCCGTCTCTGGTTCCTTTAAAAATATCTTCAGTTCCTTGGTGTTAAGGGTATGTGGCCCAGACCTGTCAAGTTCATGAGAAGTAAAAGCACCCAGGAGTCTTTTTGTCCTCTTCCCTCATGACTGACAAGGATGTGTTTTGTTACTGCAGACAGAGAAACAGAGTTCCCCAGCTGACCAACGATGATGACAGACAGAAAGAAACGTATTAAGCAATCAGGAGCCTGTGACTGTTTGTTAGTGTGGTTCTCCACATTATAATTTAATGCTCTAACATAGATAAATCTCTCATTTGTTTTGTCTAATTTTACAAAAAATTGACATAAGCAGCCTTTCAGTGGGTTCTTATTGACAGGTGAGATGCATTAAATGTGTCAAATTTATGGCTTTTATTTTTAGTTGTTAGAATTTTTCATCCTGTGTACAATTCAGAGAAAAATCCATATAGTGTTTGTTTCCCAGTAAGACAATGAACTGTGTCTTCTGCTGTGGAAACAGGCCAAAGTAATCAACCTGCCTCTAGGTAGCTGGCTGGTCACCCTGAAGAATGGTGCCATGTCAGTGTTGGTCTCTGTGGCTGGCAGATTGGGCACTCAGCAGTAACTGTAGCCAGGTCATCCTTGTGAGTGGGAGTACACACTGCTGAACCTATGTGTGTACTCCATCCCTGCCACCATGGCCTTTTTGTTGATGAACATATTATGCAATGACAGGAGAGGCTAGGGGAAAAGATTAGTACCTTCAGAGTGGGTCTTTCTAATTGTGTGATCATTAAAATCTTAACCTACTAGGATCATTTTTTGGTAATAACTCACATGAAGCACAGTTTCACATCGACTATCTATTCAAATGAGTCTTCCTACATGCCTCACCCCAGACCCTCTCATCACCAATTTTCCATTTGTATTGTAAGTCTCTGACTATCAAGCTAAGCCAATTGTAGTACATGAATTGGTGCAGATATGTAACTCTTGACATTTCTCCTTCTGGGCACTACCCAATCTTCTGTTACTGGGAAGGTTTCCCTTTATTATGATCTTTCAAGGCCATCTGGAATGGGACTATGGTGCTGCAGCCTTACAGTTTATGATGATTCTTGTGTCCTGCAGAATTATCTGTAAAACACATGGCCAAGGGTTTTTTCTTCAGTTACCTAGTCATAGAGTTCTTTATGAGGCCATATATTAAGATAAAAGAATATAACATTTATAAGAACCATGAATGTTTGGGCTACTGCCTCATGCAATTTGCAATGTCTTCAGTCTGACCTCACATTCTATTTGTTAGTAAAAAATGTCTGCACATGCAACTTTATGGCCTAGTGGATCAGAAATACCAATTTGTTCTTGGGGTGCAAGATAGGATAAATGAAGGAAGAGAGATATATATGCATATATGTATACCCATATAAGATAGCTATCATAATTATACTACTAATTTCTTTTCGTACATTACAAGGATCAGTTGATGCTTATATTGCTTGAATAGTTTTGCATGCCTATATCTTGTATCTGAGCAACTACTTTGAAAACAACAATATGCAATATATTAACCATTGTTAATTTCTTATTATCCTGCTTTGAAACTCTGTATTATTTTTTATTCTGTTTGCTTTTCTCTCTGTAAAACAAAAGAAATACTGGTTTGTGATGGGGAGCTTAGGTTGCATGGCATCTCAATGGCCCAAAGTCTAACATTCAGTATCCATGAAGGCGAGGCAACAAGTCAAAATCTGTATCTCAGCATAATTATAGCTGCATGAAGAGTAAATATGGTTTTATTCCAGAATCCTAAGACCTATTCTGTTACTCACCTACAAAGGCTTGCCCCAGACTACACATAACATTCTAATCGTCCCTGGACACATCAAGGATATCTTGGTCTGCTGGATCAAAATTGTCCAATTGGCAAAGCAGTTTATGTGGCAAAACTTTTGCACATCCATCTCTTGTTCAGAGACCCATACCCAAATTAGCGCTACTTATGTCCTTCAGTAAATGATCAAAAGAGCATAACCAAAGAACATATATTTTGCTTCCAAATTCCAAAGAAGGCCCTAGGCACTATGCCTCTTGCTTAGTGATAGAAAGAAACAGATGCATCAATTTTTCCTTCCTGTTGAAAGAAATATTTTGACATGCTTTATTAGACCAGCGAATGCTTAGAAGTTTCACCATGGGAATCCCAGTACGCACGGGGCAAACTTGGAACTACACGCCCAGGCAGTAAGACCATGCCCTGCATCTGATACCACCCCAAGGCGCATGAAAGGGACAAGCAGGCCTAACCAGATTATGCCCAGTGACCTCCAAGCAGTGAGCAGGGCCCAGAATCCTCCCCTGGGACCTGACTGCACACGCTCCTGTGAAACCCCAGCGCACAGGGCAACTTGGAACTCTGTACCTAGAGAAACCTTGGACTACAGAGGATTATCTGTGCTAGCTTGAAGGGACATTAAGTGACTGCCTCACCGAAACAAAATCTCACCTGGCTCCAGTCAGTGTAGTGAGTATGCCCCTAAAATAGAGGTGTACAGTGGCTAAATATTGCCAGCAGTAAAGCTCCCTCCAACTAACTGTAAGACCTTGGTAAGTCTGGCAAGCATGAGGCTGACCCCCTCCTACACACAGAAAACATCAGGCAGGGTGAAGAATGTGCTGAGAAGGACTCCCCCATCTTGAAGAAAATCGGGCTTATGAGACACACAGGCACACAATAGAGTCACAGTAGGGCCTCAGCCGACACAAACACTATAGAAAGGGAGATATGATGACCTGGAATAACCTGAAGATAAAGTACTAGCAGGGACTAAAAGTTAGCCTACATCAATACTACTAGGCTTGTCAGCCCCAAAAGAATACAGTACTCACCCAACAGGCCCTGCAGCAGGGAGTCTGGTGACTGGCCCACCTATTGGTTGTGAGACCCAGCAACTGGACAAACATCAGCCTTACAGTAGAACACCAAGATACACACTACCAACGGGTGACACTAGTGGGCCTGAAGGACCAAACACTAATTCAAAAGAGGAAAATGACAAAACAAAAAAGCAAAATGCAATCTCAAACGTCCAGTCCATCAGCAGCAAGTACAGAAGACACTGAATTAGAGAATTCCAAAAGTAACACACTAGAAATCTCTGAAAAGATAGCAAATGAAAAAAAAAAAAAAACTCCATGAGGCCATAGAGGAAATCAAATTAGAAGTATTCTGCCATATAAAGATAGAAGTAACAACCTTAGTAAAGGAGTTACTGAGTGCAGCTAAAGAAGAAATAGAGAAAAAGAACAGGATCATGGGTAACTGATTGAAACCTGAATGAACAATGTAGAAAACAAGCAGAATTCATGAAGCAAACTGAAAGAGACATCCAAGAAACAAAAAATTCTATTCAAAGCATGCAAAACCGTTTAAATGAAGCTGAGGCTAGGATTTCGCACCTTGAGGACAGGATTGCAATTAGTGATCATGAAAGGATAGAACTTTAAAAAATAACAAAGCAGCATGAAATGACAATCCAGAAGCTTCAAGATGATGCCAAGAGCAACAACATAAGATTAATAGGCATTAGTGAAGATGCTGGAGTTAATACAAATGATGTATCTAAAATATTCACAGAAACAATAAGAAAAAATTTCCCAAACATGGGGAAAGATATGATAAGCAGATAAGTGAGGCATATAGAATGCCAAAGAGTCACAACCAACATAAATCTACACTCAGACACATAATAATTAAGATCTCAGACATACAACATAAAAACAGAATATTAAAGCTATTAGAGAAAACATACAAGTCACCTATTGAGGAAAGCCCATTAGAAACACAACAGACTTTTCAGCACAAACCCTTAAGTCAAGACATGCTAGGAGTGAGATATTTCAAGCCCTGAAAGAAAACAACTTTCAACCCAGACTGATGTACCCAGCAAAACTTTCATTCCATTTTTAATGGAGAAACAAGATACTTCCATGACAAAGAACAACTGAAGAAATTCACCAAACCAACCCTAGAAAGAGTACTGCAAGAATACTAGACAGAGATAAAAAGGACCACAATCCCCAGAACAACAGAAGGAAACCACCAGGTAGGACAAGCAATTAAATAAGGGGGAAAAGCAGAAAGCAAACAATTGGAACATAACATGGCAAAATCGAGCCAGTACATATCAGTGATATCCATAAATGTAAATGGCCTCAATTAAACTATCAAAAGAAATAGGTTGACAGAATGGATCAAGAAACATGATCCTACAATATGCTGTATACAAGAAACACATCTGATCCAAAAGGAAACTCATAGATTAAAAGTCAAACGATGAAAAACAGTATTCTATGCAACAGGAACCCAGAAAAAAGCAGGGTTAACTATTCTATTTGCAGACAATGTGAACTTCAAACCTAAAGTGATTAAAAGAGAAAAAGAAGGTCACTACATACTCATAAGTGGAAAAATTCAAGAGGAGGAACTAACAATTATAAGTATATATGCACAAACACAGAAGCACCCAACTATATAAGACACATACTAATGGACATGAAAAACCAAATACACAAGAACACAATTATTACAGGGGACCTTAACAGCCCATTGTCACAAAGAAATAGATCAACTAGACAAAAAGTGAGCAAAGAAATAATAGAACTGAATCATACCTGTGAGCAATTGGACTTAGTAGATGTTTAGAGTGTTCCACACAACCACAACAGAATATACATTCTCCAAAATAGACCATATATTATCCCATAAAACATTCTTAAGTAAATGCAAGGGTTTTAAAATTATCCCATGCATAATATCTGACCATAGCACACTGAAATTGGAAATTAATGGCAAAAGAAATTGCAAAACCTGTATGCATACATGGAAATTAAATAACAACCTTTTAAACAACCAGTGGGATACAAGTGAAATTAAATAAGAAATAAAGCAATGCCTACAATTCAATGAAAATGCAGAAACAACATATTATAATCTGTGGGATGCAATGAAAGCAGTCTTAAGAGGGAAATATATAGTGGTAAATAATAATATCAAGGAAACCTATCAAGCACAAATAAACAACCTAATGCTTCATCTCAAGCTTCTAGAAAAAGAAGAGCAAGTTAAACCCAAAGCTCATAGAAAAGAGGAAATAATAAAGATTAGAGCAGAAATCAATGCAATTGAAACACAAAAAAAATACAAATAATTAATGAATCAAAAAGCTGGTTTTTTGAGAGAATAAACAAAATTGACAAACTTCTAGCTAACCTTATTGAGAAAAAGAAAGAAAAAAACCAAATTCATGCAATAAGAACTGAAAAAGGGGAAATTATTACAGATACCATGGAAATTCAAAAGATCATGAATATCTACTTCAAAAATCTCTACTCACATAGAGAAGAAAACACAGAGGAAATGGACAGATTTCTAGCTTGGTTGAACTACCAAAGCTCAACCAAGAAGATATAGCAATTTTGAATAATCCAATATCAGCTATTGAAATAGAAAACACAATAAAAAATTTACCAACAAAGAAAAGCCCAGGTCCTGATAGATTCATGGCTGAATTCTACAAGAAATTTAGAGAAGATTTGATGCCAATACTCCTTAAGCTCTTCAATGAAATTGAAAAGAAAGCAATCTTCCCTAAATCATTCCTGGAAGCAAGCATTATTCTCATACCAAAACCAGAGAAAGACCCAACTAAAAAGAAGAGCTATAGGCCAATCTCACTAATGAACATTGATGCAAAGATTCTCAATAAAATACTGGCAAGTAGAATGCAGAAAATCATCAAGAAAATTATACATTATGACCAAGTGGGATTCATTCCAGAAATGCAGGGATGGTTTAACATACACAAATCAATAAATGTGACACACAATATCAACAGAGCCAAAAACAAAAACCACATGGTCATCTCAATAGATGCAGAAAAAGCTTTCGATAAAGTCCAACACATATTCACAATAAAAACCCTTCAGAAACTTGGAATACACTGTGTCTACCTCAACCTTATAAAGGCCATCCATGACAAACCAACAGCCAATATTATACTAAATAGACAAAAACTGAAAGCTTTCACTTTAAAATCAGGAACAAGACAAGGATGTCCACTATCACCACTCCTTTTCAATATAGTTCTGGAAACACTAGCCAGGCCAATCAGACAAGAGAGAGAAATGAAAGGAATAAAGATAAGAAAGGAAGAATTTAAATTATCACTATTTTCAGATGACATGATACTCTATATGGAAGACCCAAAAAACTCCATTAAAAGACTACTAGAGGTAATAAAAAAAAATTCAGCAGTGTAGCTGGCTACAAAGTCAATACTCAAAAATCAATAGCATTCCTGTACACAAACAAGAAACTCACCAAGAGAGAAATAATGGAAATATCGCCCTTCACAATAACTACTAAAAAAAAAAAATGAAATACTTAGCAATCAACCTAACTAAGAATGTAAATGACATATATGCTGAAAATTATACTACACTTAAAAAGGAGATTGAAGAGAATATTAGAAAATGGATATTCTAGATATTCCTTGCTCTTGGCTAGGAAAAAACAACATTGTGAAAATGGTCATACTCCCAAAACTGTTATACATATTTAATGCAATCCCAATCAAAATACCATTGACATACCTCACAGATCTAGAGAAAACACTCCTAAAATTCCTTTGGAAACAGAAGAAACCTAGAAGACCAAAGGCAATTCTGGGCAATAAAGGCAAGGCAGAAGGCATCTCAATTTATGACTTGAAACTATACTACAAAGCCACAGTGATAAAATCAGCACGGTACTGGCAAAGACATACACCTGAGGATCAATGGAACAGATTAGAAGATGCAAGTATAAGCACATAGATACTCATCCATTTGATATTTGACAAAGGGGCTAAACATGTTCACTGGAAGAAGGATAGCCTCTTTAATAAATGGTGTTGGAAAAACTGGCTCTCCACATGCAGAAGACTGAAACTAGATCCATGCCTATCACCATGCACAAAACTAAAGTCTAAATGGATCAAACACCTAAACATTAAAACACAAACACTAAATCTACTGGAAGATAGGGTAGGTAGAAGTCTTGGAGACATAAGAGTAGGCAGAGAATTCATGAAAAAAACTCAAACTGCATGGAAAATGCTTCAGAGAATCAAAAACTGGGGTCTCATATTATTGAAAAGTTTCTGCACTTCAAAAGAAATCACCAACCGAGTGAAAAGAAAACCCACAGAATGGGAAAGAATTTTAGCCAGAAACCCCTCAGACAAAGGGCTTATATCAAGAACATATAAAGAATTGAAAAACATCAAGCCCCCAAATTCAAAGACCTTCTCAAAAATGGGCATCTGAGATGAACACACGGTTCTCAAATGAAGATATACAAATGGTAAATAAATACATGAAGAAATGTTCACCATCACTGGTCATTTGAGAAATGCAAATTAAAACAACATTTAGATTATATTTCAATCCTGAAAGAATAGCTGCCATCAAGAAACCAACTGATAACAAATGTTGGAGAGACTCCAAGGTAAAAGGAACACTGCCCCACTGTTGGTGGGAGTGTAGACTGGTGCAGCCACTATGGAAATCAGTATGGAGAATTCTCAGAAGACTAGGATTGGAAGCTCCATTCAACCCAGCTATTCCCCTCCTGGGTATTTTCCCAGAAAAACTGAAAAGGTCATATCACAGTGATATATGTGCACCCATGTTCATAGCAGCACAATTTGTAATAGCTAAATCTTGGAAACAACCAAGATGCCCATCAACCACAGAATGGATGAAGAAGATGTGGTATTTTTATACAATGGAATATTATTCAGCTATGAAGAACAATGATCTTGAGGCCTTCATACATAAATGGAGACAACTTGAGGCTATCCTCATTAGTGAAATAAATAAGAATCATATTATAAATATCACATTGTTTCTCTAGTGTAAAAAGTAATAAGAAATGTAGGAGTAATAAAACCCAAAATGTGTAATTGCTACTGTAAAAAAGAGAGAAAAAGGAAGTGCTCTAAAAGATATAATTGCATGTATAAGTGTGTAAGATGAATGACCATATTACTGTTTTTGTTAGATCATGGAGCAGAACTGTTAACAGTCTCATTGTTTGAATGTGTACTTTGTATGTTTTAATTTTGTAACCTGAACAACTATTTCCAAGATGACAGTATGCAAGTTATCAAGTAATGATTTGTTAGTGTTATTTTGTTCTTTTCTTTTTACTCTTGGAATTATGTATTGTTGCTACCCTTTTTTCTGTTTTGTTTTGTTTTGTTTTGTTTTCTCTTTAAATAAAAAAGAAGAAGTTTCACCATGTCAGCCTGCTCTTGATTTTCGCAGGATTTATTTCTCATCCTTTAGCATTCAGGAGTCTTAATAATGTGTATAGAGAAGGGGCTGCTTACTGATTGCTTGCTACATCAGATGGGTCCAAGTAGTACTTTCATAGAAGAAGTAGACATCTTAACACAAACCACTGTGTAGGTTTTTACTCTAGTCACAGAAATTAATTTTAGGATATGATACTGAGAGGCATAGAAATTTTGTATTAGGAAGAATTAAAGAACTACACACTTAGAGAGGCACACCATGGCTTGGGATTGCAGATATATATGTATTCTTGGAAGTATCCTTCAAGATGGATGATCAAAGATGTTTTGCCCAATAACATTCTTTTAACCCTTTGAATCTGTTTCTCATTTTTAAAGTGAGGCTTCTTCCCTTAACTTTTTCAACTAAGCTAATTCATAGATGATGCATCTTTAAGGAATTTTGATACTGATGGACCTGGAAGAAGAAAAAAAGTTCAAAGAGCATAAATACGTTTTTGCAGTAAAGACATAGAGTACATATATGCACAGCACTGGGAAACTTTGATTATGACCTAAAGTTGCTATTTTCTTAGAAGTATAATTTTCCTTGTGTCCTTTTCACCTATCTGTATCTTTTTTTGTCCTATTTCACAGCCAGAATAATGTTATTTATGTAATGAGTCAATGTGACATTTTGTGGGGAAAAAAGGCAGTCAAGATTAGGGTTGGACTCAAAGAGAGTGTTGGAGAGCCAGCAAAAGCTGGAATACACAAGCATGAACTGTAGTCAATGAGGTCAGACTGACATTCATGTGAGTTCTTATTCCCTCTAGCCTTAGAAGCATTCTGCAGAGAACACGACCCTTTGTCTCAGAACTAGGTAGAGCAACTACACCTGTCTAACAACAGGGTAATTCAGCAGCAGTTAACAATGTGTGTGAGATACTAAGTGACTGATACCTCCCTTTGCCCTTCCAAATCTAACTAAGAGTCTCTTTTGTGGCTTACCCTAACCAAAGACATACAGGAAATGGAATCCAGCCTAGCTGAGCTAACACACTATAAAACCAACATAGCCTATAATCAGATACTCTGGTTTCATGCTTCCTGTTAGCATGAGCTCAGCACAAAGTGAGTATGATGAAAAGCAGATCTGTCCTTTCCAAGGAAGACACCATCATTCCAAGATGTAAACATGGCCTCCTTTACACTCCCAAGAGGCAACTCCTTTGTCATATTTTAGATTGAAACCTGGTCATTTGGACCATACAGTGGCAAATTAAATTCCCACTGTTCATTTAGGATTATGTATCCTGGATACATCCAGCAAATGGCTATGAGGAATTAAATAGTTCCTGGAGTTCTTGATCTATAGTGTTCAAGGGGAAAGCAATATCACAGGAGAATTTATACTCAAAATAAGCTGCTTACTGTTAGAATATCTTTAGGAAGAAGGAAAGTAAACAAGGAGGGAAAGAAGGAAGGAAGGAAACAGAAGAGAGGCATGAAGAGAGAGAAAAAAAGATAAAACTATATGTGAGTCTGGTCAGGTCTCTTCAGTAATCTTAAGGAGGAGCAAAATATTAGATTACTATAAAAAGCTATTAAAAGTATTTATTAGCTCTCATTAAAGATGTCTCCTGATTAAAAAATATAAATATAATATACAGAGGGTTCTATGGCAGTATAGTCTTCATCAGTAACAATATCCATCACCTCTATGAGGAAGTTGAAACTTGAATTCAATGACTTAGGGACCATCAAGAAGGAAAAATATGAGGTTGCAAATGAGGCAAGCTGACATCAGGAGTCTTCTAAGGCACCTATATTTTTACTTGAAGGATACACGTGAACCTTATAGAACTTGGGTTGCCTTATGTGAAAGTAATGTTCTGCAACTTCTTGCCCAATGATACAATCAGACACCAAAGGGAGTCAAGAGATTCTGGGGAGGCTCATGGGGAGAAATCCAAACCTGTGATGCAGCTGGGGTGCTCATGAGGTATCCCAGTTTGGCATGCTCTTGTTTGGCATGGTTTTGTCTGGCATGCTAGCCCTGGGCCATCCAGAGAAGTCCAAGGTGGTCCCTCTACCCTCACTTGATCAAAGAGAAAGAAAAAATAACATAATTTTAAATATGAGCAAAGATAATATGTTTAATTTTTTTAATAAAGAAAAAAAATTCATGGGTTTTTAGTAAGTACATTGAGTTCAGCTATCTGGGCTATCTAGCTCTGAAGAATCCCTCAGCCCTCAAGAACCCTAAGTGTGGAGCTTTCAGCAAATAAAACAAAACAATTTTCCTTTATCATTCCTTCTGGATGACTAGCCCTTATTTGAAATGCCAGTTGCTGACTGGTGCAACTGAAGCAATGATAACAGTAGAGAAGGAGGCAAGCTACCTAATATCTGGGCTAGAGAAGACCCTTGGCTCATACAGAGTGGTCCATTAGTGTCCAGCTGCAGTGCTGAGGCCACAGGGCTGAGGCAGGTCACCAAAACCACCCAAGGAGGTCTGTAGTCCCTGAGCGAGGCTTCTGTTGGTGGCACTCTTTGTGTATCTCTACACATTGTTTTTGACAAACCCCCAGCTCTCTGATGCACTGTCTTCTGGTTTCCCACTGCTGAGAATATTGACGGGATACCAGATGGCTCCACTTCAGGAAAGGCTCCCAGAAAAGTCCTAGAAGCCCTATGCATGCAGTAAAAGGGAAGACTTCTAGCCCTAAGGAGTGCAGGGCTTCTGTTCTGCCATCATTGCTATACTTTGAGCATACCACAAAGTTAGAGTATTTTTCTACTTCCAGACAGTGGCTTGTTAAGAGCATCCTTGATGACTTTCCCCTGAGTTTAAGCCCTCAGGCACATAGCTCTAGAAGACTGCCTCATCTAAATGAGGGAAGATGTGGGAGGGAAGAAACATAAGAGGTGATTAAAACAGTATCTTCATTTCTTCCTCCCTCTCCCATTCTTCCCTCCCTTCTCCCCTATTGTGTCTCTATAAAGAATCAAGACATAAAACTGACATCCCCAGGGGGAGCTGGAGATAGAACAATACATCACCTCAACCACTTGACTACCAAAAAGAGGAGTCCAAGTAACACATGGTAGAGGACAGAAAGAATCAGTATGTACTGGAATTCTAGAGGAGTCCTTTGAGCTGAAATGCTGATCATGAAACAAAGGAGCAAGAAACAGCAGGGTGATGTGCAGCCCTGGAGCTATTGTTGCTAAGGCTTACTGGAAAGATATCATCTAATCTGCAGAGTGACTCTCAGGGATGTGTTATTGCTAAGATCCTCACTTTATTCATAAGTAACCTGAGGCATGAGCCTATGTGAATATCCTCAGCCACACCATTCATATTTAAGGCATGAAGGACCAGGGCTTGCACAATTTGATCCTGATGCTTACACTCTGCACAGTGTTGAGGCTGAGGACTTGGTGCAAACAGAATGAAAACTCATATAGGAAAGTAGAATGTGAGAAGCCATGGTAAAATTTCCACAGCTCTTAAGGAAGCCTGCCCTGTCCACATTGGCTGCTTAGCGCAACCCTGATCCACCCACTCTGTTGATAGCTTGGCCCCATTGGGCTGTCAGTGTTAGGGAGCAGATGCTCACTTAATCCTTGAGATTGGTGCCAGATCATAGAGAATAATCAGTAGTCAGCCAAAGCACAGAGCAGGTGGCACCTCACATGCGCACACTTCCAGATCCAGTTTCCTAAATGCAAAGCTGGTACCTGGAACTGCCTCTAAATTCTTTTCTAGAGTACACAGAAGAAATGGGAAGATCAGACAAGACTCACCGAAATTGTAGCCATGTTACTTTACAAAAGAAATCAAATGTCTTATTGTTTGGATAATGTTGTGAAATTCCTGAGAGGGTAACTTAATGAGTCTGTGTGTGTGAGAGAGAAAAACTGATTAAAACAGGAGATGAAAGAAAGGAAGAAGAGACACACTCAAAGAATATCACTACATTCTTAAAGTATAATAATTCTATTTTGATATATAAAATGTTATATCCATGAATGTAGCAAGAAATACCTGTCTTTCTAATGAACCAAATGTAAAGAGAAAAATCCTGAAACCAACAGATGCCACAAACCCCTAAAGAACTGCATGACTCAGGGCAAGGGACCCCCATATCTTGGCCTCATTCCACGTCTCAAAGATGATCAGAATAATGTCTGCCTTTCCCGTCTTCTAAGCTTGTGGTGAAAGGATCTATATGTAAGTACTTTAGAAAGTAGAAAATGCCAAATAGATGAAAGGGGTAATTATCAGTAATCACCATCATCATCATAATTTAATCCTGAGGATGACATGAATGGTTGAAAAGAAACAGACTCCATTATAATTATCTGGAAAATACAGCCAAAAGCATATTTAAGCCATATTTCCCACCTACTACATTGCTTACTTCTGTACTTTCTGTTCTGACTCCCAGAGATTCATCTGGGCATATTGCTACTTTGTTACAGTAAGGCAACCACTGGCATAAAATTAACCAGTTAAGAAGAAACTCTTCCTTGTATTCAACTACCTCTATCCTGAGAAAGGCTTACATTTATGAAAAAAAATTCTTTGTGACTTATTCACTGCAGAGCATGTATCATTCCCCAGGTACTTGGCCTAATTCCATCTCAGGCATCCCATCAGCATTCACTTCCTTTTGGAAGGATCTTAGTAACCGTGAGCTCCTCCCAGTACAATATCTTTGGTCTGGGACTTGACTGGGGCCAATCAAATTGAGAAGTCAAGAAAAGAAGCAAACTTTTAAACCCCAAGTCCTCAGGGTAGGGTAACTCCCCCACTTCTGAAAGACTAAGTGGCCGTTGGTCTAGGTAAGACAGAAGGGAGAGTGGCTGTTCACCAGCTGGCGCTTTGGAATGTGTACCCTAATGCCTTTCCCTTTGGAATATCGTCTACCCTGATGCCTCTTAGAGTCTTTATTCAGGATCATGTTTTCTGCATGACCCCAGGATCACCTTGAAAAAAACGTATTAAAGAAGGTGCTACC
Organism: Dolichotis patagonum; assembly: GCA_004027295.1. Taxonomy (NCBI): domain Eukaryota; kingdom Metazoa; phylum Chordata; class Mammalia; order Rodentia; family Caviidae; genus Dolichotis; species Dolichotis patagonum. Next base: position 38,355 of record PVJX010001235.1, on the reverse strand, counting down.
TCTGTCTTGTGAGATTTGGGGTTGATTTTTTTATTTCTTCTACATTGTTTTTCTTTATTTTCCAAATGTTCTACTTGGAACCTGAATTGTTTTCAAAGAAAAAATACAATAAAGTCTCTCTGTTTATACCTTCCTTTGACAAACATCTTGGATATTTACTGTCCTATTTCTCTCATTTCCTTTATAGGTAAGCTGATTTCAAAGAAGATTCTCCGTGAACAGTTGTCTCTGCTTCACGTTACTTCAATTCCTTTTTAAGTAATGTTTTCACATCTAATAAACCCTCTTTGACTACTACCTAACATTTTTACTTTAATTATGCATAGAATATTAATATTTCCAGGACTAATTTCCTTGCTTTGCCTTCTCCTAATTTTCTTTATCCATTTGTCTATTATTTCTAACTTTTATTTGTTTGCCATCTTGCTTATGCAATTTTTTCCTTAAATTTACTAGTAACTCAATAAGAAAGTCATCAACTTTAATATTGGATGTTAAGGCATTTTAAATTATCGGAGTAACATATATCTTGCCCTACTTATTTCATGTGACTATTTCAGAATTCTTACTGCTTTGGTTTTCTGGTTTTTAGTTTATAGATATAAACTAACTACCTATGTACTTTTTGGTTATTCATAAATAAAAATTAACTTTTTTCTTGTTATTGACCAAATACACATTTATATTCCTCTCTGACTATTAAAATCAAGATCAAATCAATGCACTTTGAGCTATTGCTCACCATTCCCATGTTATCTCCCCTTCATTTTTCAAGAATTATTTCCTGGCTCTTGCAACTTGAATTTAGGAACATTCTTATTTCAGCTACATATTTTCTTATATCTGTTAGCTGCTCTGCTCCTGATGTTCCTGCTTCAATTGCATGGATGCCCGATTCTTTGGTGTCTATAACAGCAGATGTTTACTGCTGTCAGAACAAGCAGCAGTCTGAAAGCACTTGTGTTTAACTAGAGAAGACACAGGCATTTTAAGAGCGCAAGAACTGAATATGGAGCAGGTGGAAAAATAGCTTGTGTGCCTGATCTGACCTAGGGGCAGGTTCTAGTCATCTCAACAGAAGAAAGGCACAAGGTGCAAATGTGATTTCTCAACAACATCTATGTGAGACTCTGCTTCCAGTTCAGCTACTCTGGGGTATTTATGATCGAGAACTTAGAGGGGACCTTTGCTTCCTCCAGGTAGGGACCTTTTCATGTTACTCTGAAGCATGAAGCCCAGGAAAGTTCAGACACTGCTCCCTGAACCCAGGATCTCTACAATGGATGAGACCATAGGCATGGACATGCCAATGGCGTCAAAGTGGTGCAGGTGAACAGATTAGCAGCCATGTGAAGTTTCTGGGGAGAGATGGCTCTACTAGGCATGCATCACTCTACTAATATTCTCAAAAATAATCTTTGCAGAGCTGTCTAAGTACTGATTCATAAACAGGAAGGATATTAAGCTCTTCTTGGAGGCAAGTTCCAAACTACGTATTTCTTGATTAAATAAGTTGGATGGATACCTTCCAGGATACTAATTTTTTCATGTTTAAATAATTTTTATAGCTGTTCTACTCCTTTAGCATTCAAGGTACTCTTTGTTGTACAGTTATGGACCACACACAGACACACACACACACACATGGACCCACACACACACACACACACATACACACATACAATCTGTAACCCATAGCCTACTCATTGCACCACACTCTGGTCTTTGATCTCCAATTAGACTTTATCTGGACACCTATGCTGTGGTTTATAATTCCTGAGTACACTGTGGTCATTATCACTCTGTTGCTTCTCTCCTAACACTGCTTACAGCTTAAGGGGCTCCTCTACACTTATTTAGTAACACCTCAGAGCCACTTGCCTTATGCATCCTTTCTGATCCATCATCCAAGAAATGGAGTTCTTCCTTTTGTGCCCTGGCTTGACACTTAGCAGACCTCCATAACAGTGTCACAGACATTGCTTATAGTGGTTTTGGGTTATGCTGTCTTCTTCTTTATGACAAGACATTTGAGAACTGAGCCTTTTGTTATTCTTGTCTATGACTCTAGAATTTAAGACAAAGAATAGATGGAGTGAATTCATTCCTACGAAGTGGGTGGAGAAATGAATGAATGTGTAAAACAAGAGCAATGGAGATAGAGTGCGCAAATTAATAGCATAAGAAGTGGAATGTGGGGTAGGAATGAGGCTTTCTATGTGTTAGCAATTAGGAGCTCTTGAAAGTTCCTGACAGATCTTGAGTTCTAAGTGCTCTGAATAAAGCACCAATAAAGGGAGACTTACTGGGCACCTGTGTGCCCTAACCTCAGGTGAACTCAGTGCTTGAAAATGGTACCCTGTGAGACAAGCATTTAGGTAACATCACTCCTTGGTAGTCTCCAAGAAATTATGTCAGTTAGGGGGATAGAAACAAAGTGGAAATCATACACTCGTGGACCACAGGGGTCTTTTTCTGCTATAATCACAGAGGTCATGATCTCAGGAGTTGTATCTAACTGAATAGAAAATTCAAAATAGAGTACTGGATCCAGGGAAAAAAACCTTTAAAAAACCCTTATTTCCAGTCCATTTTTTCCTATAATTACCAATAACCCACTACTAGACTTAAAGGACAAAAATAACTCTTAAAGCCCCAGACAGAGATACAAACTAGTCTTTTTCACCCTGGAAGCATTTGAGGAAGATGATTTCTTCAGGCCTTGTGGGTCTGTAATTGTCAGCATCCTCCAACCATCCGGTGGGGGGGTCTCCACTCTGTGATTATGTCCTGCCTTGGAGCCACATTCTAATCCTCTGGGGCTGCTGGTTCTGGGCAGGAGGGAGAAATGAGAAGGAGAAGGATGTCAGGGTCATCTGGAAGGGAAGAAACAAGCTAGTGATCACACAGAGGAAACCTGCAAGGCACAAGGGCATGAAAGAGAAGGGAGAACAAGTCCAACCAAGAAGGATTCCAATCTGTCTCCACCTCAAGCACCTGAAGAACTACCATGCAATTGTAAACTGTCCAGGACTGAATCCCAGTCACTGCTGGAGAACAGGAGTTGTGTGTGGGAGCTGCTGACAGTTCCTCTACTGCCCTTGGACAGAAACTCAGCCTCTTGCTTTTGCTATGTTCTGCTTTCCATCCATGCATTCTCTTTCCCCAGCCCAATAAGGACACATCTTCTTCAGTACAGATGTGTTAATTATCTAATTAAAAGGTTATCTTTTATTAGAGTTTTGGAATTTCAGAAAGTGTATAATGGGTGGTAAGTCATGAGAGGGACTTTGCTGCAGAGAGAACAGAAGTGGGCACTGGCGGTTCTTTATTGATGAATATATATATATATATATATATATATATATATATATATATATAACAACTGGTGCCCCTAGTCATAATATATTATATATTATATATAATAATAATATAATATATATAATATATATTATATAATATATATTTTATAATATAATATATATTATATATATTATATATATTATATATATTATATATATTATATATATTATATATATTATATATATTATGACCTAGGGACACCAGTTGTACATTCAAAATCTGTGACCTGTTTCCCCTGCACAGGCTCAGCAGCTGGTTTGCCAGAACAGTTAAGATGCAGAGCACACCTGGACTTGGAGTTCCCTGCTTGGGCTGTGAAAGCACAACTTAAGTCCCCAGTGACATATGACTGCTAGGAAGGAGAGAAAAGAAAACACCAGTAGACCAACTCCCTGTTTGATAGAAAAAGCAGGATTCTCAGTAAGAATCCATGAATAGAGACAGAATCTCTGCCCATCAGAAGCTCAAACTCTGAAATGAGAAGGGAAGAAGGAGAAGCAGCAAGATTGTTTCTTGGGAGCCAGATACAGGTCTTCAGTTCAGCCTGAAAGTTTTGTTAGAGAGCTCTGATAATCTTCAAACTCCGGCTTTAACTGCCTCTATCTTATTTTTTCTCAAAGAAGTCACAAGAGGCAAGCAGACATGAGGCGCTGTGGTCAAAAACCAGGACCTATGAGAGCTGGGCCATCTCAGAATACTGAAATCCTTGGGCAAGACTGGGAGAGCTTCAGGGAAAACTGAAGTCAGTAGAATGCCTCCTGTCATTAGTGCATTGGTAGGGAGATGCGAAGACAGCATTTGGCCGCCGCTTGTTGAATCGGGAGAACACTCTTGTCTGAGGTTCAGCACGCAGAAGACTCTGCTAATGATATCTTTTTTCAGGGCTTGGAGCCAGATCCCAACCACTGCACTTTAACCAGTAAGTCATCAGCAGGGCCTCTCCTCCTTCATCCCACATACTGTACCCTTACCTGGCCAACTGGATGTTGCAGAAGTACAGCCCATCAAGGGTCATAAAACCAAGAGCAAATTCAAATCCATTTTCTTTTATGAGAATAAACTCATCAAGCCCTGGACTGTGAGGAGGCAGAGAACAAGAAAATGAAACAGTAAAACTCCAAGGTCTTTGCCAGGAGTAATATGGAGATAGGAGTAAAGCCACCTGGGAGTCCCACCTAAACATATTAAGGAACAAAGGAATCTTTGCCAGAAGAGTGTTCCTCCTCTGTATTCATTTTTTCTCTGTGGACAGCACAGTTCCCCTTTCAGACAAGATTGGAAAGGCATTTTCCTTACTTCCTTTCCTACCTTTCTTCCCTTCCTTCCTTCCTCCATCTTCCTTCATATCATAAATTTATAGTGGCAGATAGTGGGGTAATACAAGCAGGAAAAAGGAGATTGTGTGATGGAAGGTATTAAGTTTTTCACAATATTCCCATCCTCCCATATAGCAGGAAAGTGTCAGGCAACAAGACTTAATGCATGCGGTCAGGAATATCTGCGGTCAGGAATGTCTGCACAGTGAACCGCAACTCTTCCTTCCTGAAGGACTCAGTGGGTATTGTCACAAGGAGATGGAATTTGATCAAATAAAACATCTCCAAGATATGAATTAAAAATGTACACATGCAAAGAATCGGGATAAAAGAAAATTTTGATACAGAAACATGGGCGGGACAGTGGTAGGGAATATGACCAAGGAGTTGCATGGGTAATATGGGAAAGTTAGAAGATGCATCTCAACATAAAGGAGAAAATGCCAATGGGTAGGAGAAAAGCCCAGCACCAGGATTTTAATATCAAAGTGATACAAACAGATTGAGTCAACAAGCGTCTCCTAAGCATCCATCATATGTTAAGTATGGTACAGAATATGAAGCCCTGGAGACAAACAGACTCAATCCTGGTCCGTAAGAACTATCTAGTAAAAGATATCCATGAAGAATCAACAAATATGCTACAGGGGCAAATCAACTATGAAAGTTCAGGATCCTTCAGTAAATTTTAGACTCACTTTTAAATTCTCCTTCTTCAAAGTGGATTCTTTACTCATATAAGTTTCAAACTACACAGAATGTAAATTTTTCAAGTGTGTGATAGCAGTGTAATCATAAAGCATGGGCAGGTAACATAGATTTAGGTTGACAGTATCAGAGAAGCTGACTTAACTAAGCCATACTACATTGCTGATTAGAGAAAAAGCTCAGAATAGAGCTGGAGGTATAACACAATGGCAGAGGGCTTACTTAACATGCACAGGGCTTGAAGTTGATTCCCTGAACTCAAAAGAAAGAAAGAAAGAAAGAAAGAAAGAAAGAAAGAAAGAAAGAAAGAAAGAAAGAAAGAAAGAAAGTGCCCAGAGAATCAATGCATGAAAGGAAATTAAAAAAGAGAGGCATTGAGCTCAGAGTGGGTACAAGAAATCACAGTGTGATGATAAGTGATTCCTCAAAGTAGACTTCTAGATCAGCAAGTCAGCACTCCTGGAGAATCTGATCAAAATATGAGACCATGGACCACTCAATCCTATTGAACAGGAATCTCTAGGAAAATACCTGGGAATACTTCACAGGATTTACATGCACTATGCAATACAAAGAGGAAACAAGGCCATAAACTCAGGATGTTTTCCCTAAGAACTTTTAGTACTAAACTGCAGTTTAGACCAGGTAAAGAAGGAAAAATTCAGTCACATAGAAAAAAGCTGTTTTATATGATAAGGAAGGGAGGGAGGAATCTACATTCAGGATTGTGGCAGATTTTGCAGGGTGGGGGAAATGCATTAGTATCTTCTGTCAAGACCAAACTTCTCTCTGTTTGATCACACCTCATTTGCATTTTTAATAGCCCCCATTAGACAGCCTCTGAGCTAATTAGGCAGGCGTCTATAATAGAAGACTTCTGTTTCCTGTTTTCAGCACTCAGAAACTAATGGCTGAAGCACTGCTAAAACAATTAAGTAATAAGAAAAATACTGTGTAAGATTGGCAAAAGCACAGCTGCCATAAATCATTACAAATGGCTCGCAGCTCAAAATGTTTAGTTAGGGAAGAAAAGTAACCTATCACATTTTGGGGTGGCAGGGAAAAGCAGTGGAAGAGTGACCCAGAAGCAGAGTTCACTTGCAGTCTGCCAAGTTGGGATGGGGTTTGGGACTCCAGGGTTTCTAGTACTGACAGCACATTCTCAGGCCTCAAAGGTTGCTCAGGAAGAGCTTTTACTATAACTAAGTCTAACAGCAAATGAGAACTGCAACAAACCATTGAAATAAGCATTACAAAAGGCTCAGACTTACTGGAAACAAAATGTGGACTGTTCACCAGTGCAAGACTATCAAAAGCTGAGATACTGTATGAGGGCAAAGAAGCACAGTGTAGGAGAATAAAATGGGGAAATTATAAATACCAAATATAGAGCCATGATAACTTTAAAATTGAAAAAAATGGCACCATATATATTTCTTTTATATGTGCATATTTATATTTATTTTTCAGAACCTTACTTTCTTTTTTCCTTTACTTTTGTATGAGGAACAATGGCAGCAGGTAACTGCATGATTTCATCCTCAGATTACAGAAGGTCCAGACAGAATAGTCTGAACTAGCTTAGCAAAGCATAGGCACAGCGATTGATACAATTTTGTGCCTGCACTTTGTGGGAAAGAGTGAGCAACTCTTTGTTAATATGAGAGTTAGTTGCAGTTGCTTAGCTGGAGTCAGGATGTTTATGATATTAGCATATGGAAATTGAACTACAACCAAAAAGGTAGTATATGGAGGCTAAAGCATCAAAGGTGTAGATTGTGTCAATTTTTTGTCACTTGCTCAAAACTTAACTTTCATATACATTTCTCCCCATTGTGATGGTAGAAAACCTATAAGCTATATTTCAACCTTGCTTCTCTCTGTTTCTAATACCTACAATAGTTTCTATTTTTCCTGACATGACATTGAACAACACATAGGACTTGATTAATTAGAATGTAATCTGAATGCAGATCCATTTTATTTGCTAGTGTCTCTGTAAATAGGCTTACCTACATTCTAAATCCTTTAATTTGTATTGTTTAAATGTGAACTCCTGTAATTCATATTGATTAACTTATAAGTTTAGCACAATTTTGGGACATATGTTACACAATCATTAAAGGACTAATTTCCATGTTCCAGAATGAACTCCACTTTGTATTTGTTCTTTCATGCATTGCACTAAACATTTATAGACCATAGGTCACATATTCAACACTGTACCAGGCACACTATAAGCAAAATAAGGAAATACAAAATGTATTTCTTGGTGTCAATGTAAAAATATGTCACAAGGCAATAACTACGGAATGAAAATAAGAAATTACACAATTAGTACAGAACTGAAGAGTTACGTTTTCTTAGGGAACATAGCAGTGTATTGAAAAAAGTGAAAAACTGAATTAAATTTTGTAAGAGTCTACAAATTAAAGAAATGGAGAAAAGAAGTTTGTTCAGATAAAGTTAATATTTAAAAACAAGTGCTCACCTGGTTCATTCTTCTATTATTTGATAGTAATTTAACATAACGGTAAAACAAAGTGACGAATGTCAAATGTGAACTACTATATATAAATGTATTATATATATTATATATATTATATATATTATATATATATATATATATATATATATATATATAGTGAGCCAAGATTAAATTAGAGAAAAAATTAAAAGAAGAATAACATTTCATGGCACATACATAAAAATTATTCTAGTTTCAGCATTTACAAGTAAATTTTGTTGGAATACAACTGAATTGTTTTAGGAGCATGATAAGATGTTGAGTAGATACAAAACTAATTGGTATGAAATATCTGTAGCTTATGGATAGTAATAATGAAATGAATGTTGATATATTCTCTATCTACCTCATCTCCAGAGCTCACTTTTTTTATACCTTACAGTTGCAAGTCTCGCCTCCTTAATAAAGTCCTCCCAGATAGCTCTAGCCAATGATGCCTGGTGGTACATGTGATTTATTATTGGCATTACACATTATGGTGCTAGTGTGGAAACTTAGAGCTTGGAAATTCAATGTGTGATTTCAAGTACATGTAAAATACTCATAGAAATGTATACAATCTTATATGTAATTCTTTGTAATAGTCTATATCCCCAATATATTCTTTATCTAAGTCCAAAGATGATTCTCAAACTATCTAAATTAATGAAATGGGAATTTAAATACTTTCTTACTTTTTCTTTACCCAAAGTGATAAATTTTGATGTAATATAAATATGACAGTGCTTACACTCAAAGAAAATAATGTGGGAGAAAAAATGCTAGCTAATGGCTAGCACCATCACCGTCTACTTTCAGTGATGTGAAATTTAAGAGACCCATACAATAAATAACTACCTTCTTGTTCTCAGTTTCTTCACTGATAATTTCCAAGATAGCTTCTGTCTGTCATTCTCTGAGTCACTCGCCCTATCAACATAGAAAGAGCCAAAGCTTCTCCCTACTCCAGTTCTCCTTCCTCTCTTCTGAGCTTCTGCCTCATCAGTGCCACAGCCTTCTGAGTGCTAAATATTATTAACCATGGAACTGACTTCTGGCATTCAACCAGAATCAAAATTTAGGCCTGAGAATTGGATATGTCCCTCCATGATCCAGCTGGTCTTCTGAGTCAGAAGGTGCTATGAAGAAGGAAGAGGAGAGGGGAAGAGGAATAAGAAAAGGGGGAGGAAAAGAGAAGACTGCTTCCACGAATCAGCTTGACAGTAACTTTAGCAGCAATGGAAAGAATTGAGAAGAAAACGTGAACTGATTTTGTTATTGTCAAAACGAAACTGGCACCACCAGTGTCAACTTCAGCTGTTCACTTGGAACAAAAGAGCCTTCTTAGAACAATTATAAGATTTTCTATGTTAGTTACTTTTTCTACTTTTTCTACATTACCCAACACCCACAACTCAAAGCAGAAATGGTTTATTTATTAATGCACTCAGGAATGAAGTTTATGGTCAGCTAGTTCGAAGGCAGGAACATCATGGTGGAGGGATTGGCATAGCAAAGCTGCTTAGGTCATGGAATCTGGGATGCAAAACAGAAGAACAGCATCAGAGAGAAAAGGGGCCATGGACTATATATAGATCCCAAGGCCATGATTTCACAACCCACCCAAGCACACCCAAAGCAGATATGCCCATTGCTCCAAAAGAATAATAATTCATGACTTTTCTCAAAAGGGACATAAATCAGAAACATCAGTGTTTAAGAAATTTTATCCCTCCCTACACCTCTGTAATATTTTTCTAGTTGTCTAATGGGATACTTTGAGACTTATTTTATTTTGGTTTTTTGTTTCCATTTTCTAGTGCCAGACATTCAGGTGAGTAATAAGAATTTCATCTCTCTTACTTCAACCGTCTTCCTCTGTGAAGATTTTGATACAGGAAAAAGAAAAATACAAAAGATCCTACTTAAACTAAAATCTCAATATTAGGTCCCAAATATCTCCACAAGTGTTATCAGTGTAGGTGCCAAAACCTGGTGTTGTATAACCACTGTTTTCATTCTTGGAAGTTAGTAACTTTAGTAACCATTTTGAGGGAAGATGGAACTCATGGAAATTATTTTCTAGTATAGATTTCTGATTATTATACAATCTAACACTATTAAACCCCCATATTGGCAATCTATAAATGGGCTTACAAAATTTCTCCATTTCCTATAAAGCATGTCACTCCAGAGGAATTCAGAGGGCTTAGCAGCATCTGCTTCCTCCCTGTAGGAGCCTGGCCATGAGGTTGTAGGGAAACATAAAAGGAAAAGACACTCTGAAGACTGATAGGCCATCCTAGTCAACTCAGTTACAGCCAAGTCCTCAGTAAAACGCAGCTCTCTGAGTGATCTCTATTGACATCACACGATACTAAAGATGTGGACAGTTGAGCTCTATCTGTATATCTAACATACAGAGTACATAGAAATAATAAACTGGCTTTTTAAGTTACTAAATTTGGCAATAGTTAATTTACCGCAATAGATACCTAAAATTCTCTCCTTCACTACCAACAAAAATCTTATGGTTGAACAGCTTAGATCCTCTTGAGGCAGGAAAAACAGTGAGAAATTGTTTCAGCAGAGTGTGCTTTTATTAATAATAATGATCTTAAGCCATCATGATTGCTTAAATGCTACTTACACAAATAGCAATACCCTGCTGAAGCTGGCATGATACATTTTAAATATAATTCCATCTGAATTTGTTAAAATTGTTAATATTGATATTTCAACTTTAAGCATAAGAAATCTGGAACATTGACTTCTATGGAAAGCTTCATTTCTGTGGAAATTAGACAAATGATTTGTTGTTAGAAAAATTACCTGAAAGATTCTGGAAGAGAAGATTGGTAAGAGAATTCAAGGCAGAAGGTGACTAGATTTAGGGTAAAAGACAACTGAAGAGCAAGGCTTGAGGGTTAGAGGGGAGAAAATTCACTAACAGCCTCCTGTGTATCCAGACCTAACCACTGAACAATGCGCTTTTAGAATAGAGTACCACAAAGAGGATGTCTGGATCCTATCCATGCCGCAGTCATTTATTTACTGTAGGATGTGGGCAAAATTACTTAACCTCTTCTAAACCGTAGTTAAAGAACATGTCTGAATGCTAGTCAGTCTCCTTTCTGATAGACTCTAGAGATTGCTCTTAAGTGAAGGACACTGTTTTTATCTCTGGAAATGTTACTGTTGAGATGGTGTGACTTAGAGCACGGCTATTTGCCCAAACTTTACAGAGCCCTGTAAACATCTTCTGTAACATAATAACACAGACTGGGCAGCATAAAGAACAGAAATTTACTAACTCACAATCCGGAAGGCAGATAGCTTGAGATCAAGGTGTTGGCAGAGTGGATTCCCTCTGACACCTGTGAGGGAGAATCTGTTCCATGCCAGTCACCTAGCAGCTGGTGCTTTGTCACTCTGTTCTCTGCCTTTAGCGCATGTGACTTTCTTCTTGTGTTGAAACTTTCCTTTTTCATAAGGGAACCAGATTTGTGGGATAAAGGCCCACCCCAAGGGCTTGATTTTAATTTGGTCACTTCTTTAAAGACTCTAGTACCAAACTAGGTCACATTATGAGATACCGGGGGTGGGGGCATGGCTTTAGGGACACAACTCAAGGTATAATACCTTGGTCATTTAGGGTATGTTAGTGCAGCCTGCACAATCTTAGAATCTGAATATCACTGGAAACAGAAAACTTCACATCTGCATTTCTTGCTGTCACTCAGTTCTTCATCCCATCCTAGCCTACAGCTTCCAGGGAAAAAGTCCTGTTAGCTATCCACACACTTTCCAGGCTGGACCTGCTATGCCTTACCACATCTGCTGCCTGAAACCTACTCTTCACACACTCAGCCTAGTCCCCCACTCAACCCACAGGCAAATCTTCAGCCTGACTCCCTGGGTCCCCACCGGACCCCAGTCTTCTGCAGAGATCCTTCCACCAATGAAACCCAGAAAGTGAGCAGAAGGGACTTCATTCTTCTTTAAATTTTTTCTTCAGAAAGCAGGAAAAGACAATATCTGAATGACAAATGTATCTACTCTTGCTCAGAAACTTTAGAGGAAAAAATACTTTTAAAACTCTTCAGAACACAGGCAGGAATAGCCACTTAACGATTCCAGGACTGTCTTGGTGCCTCCCTCCTAGTTAATTCTTTTACACTAACAACTGCTTTGGGCACCATAAATTATATACCTGCTTTGACTAAAAGGAGCTGCATGATGAGTGGTCGGGCTTATCAAAATCGAGTCAACATTGCCGTGCTGTCAGCATGATAGACAGAATGGCAAAGCATAATCCCAATGACTCCCTGGTGAAACATAGACAGAAGCTTAACCTAATCCCTGAAGGAATGACAGGGAAAATAAGGTGAAAAACCAATTAGCCTCTTTCCATAAAATCCAAAATTATTGGTTGGCTATTTTCATTTTTTCTCCACCCTAATTCACCAGGTAACATCCAGGAGTTGACATAGCCAATGAATGCCTTCTCAGCGGAGTCATTTGATGGTTTTTGGTGGAACAGCTACCTGATTTTCACAGGACTAAAAAATGTGTCATATCGATCCACAACATTGCATTTATTACAGTTACAAAAGACTGCATATTTATCCCCATTTTTAATTTTGAAAACAAGAAATAATAAAAACTATGATACAGAATTTCAAAATAAAATAATGGCAAATTAATGAGAGATGGTTAATATGTTGCATATTGTTATCTTCAAAGTAGTTGTTCAAATTACAAGATATAGACATAAAAAAAGATCAAGCAACAATGAAAGCACAAACTGTTCTTTTTGATGAACTAACAGACATTAGTAGTATAGTTATCTTATGCATATATATATAAATGAATATATATACATATATATGTGAATATATATATACAGATGTATAATCTTTTTCCTTCTTTCTTTTCTTCTTTCTCTTATCTCAATTCTTTCCTTTTAAGCAGTTTCTTTCATTTTAGCTTTCACAATATCTATTGTACATTTTGGATATTATTTACTGTTTCAGTTTTTTGCACTATAAGAGTCTATAAGTTATTATAAAGACTGTAAGATATTATTTTTTACACTACAAGAGACTATAAGACATTTTACACTACAGAGATTATAAGACATTTATAAATGCAAATCTGACTTATTTCACTTATGAATATGGTCCCAAGTTGCATCAATTTACCTATAAAACTCCAAATTTATCCTTTTTTATAGCTGAGAAATTTTCCATTGTATAAAAATATCACAACATTTTTATGCATTCTGCAATTGATGGGCATTTGAGTCCTTTCCAAGATTTAGGTTTTACAAATAGTGCTGCTATTAACATGGGTGTACATATAACATTGTGGTATGATATTTTCAAATATTCTGGGAAAATACTCAGGAGGGGAATGGCTGGATTGAATGAGACCTCCAATCTCAGGTTCTTGAGGAATCTTCAAACTTCCACAGTGGTTGCACCAGTCTACACTTCCACCAACAGTGGAGAAGGGTTTCGTTTTCCCCACAGCCCTGCCAGCATTTGCTATTGTTTGATTTCTTTTTTTTTTTTTTTTTGTATCAGGAATTGAACTCATGACTTTGCATTTGCCAGGCAGGCGCTTAAGCCACTGAGCTAAATCCCCAGACCTATTGTTTGATTTCTTGATAACAGTCATTCTTTCTGGAGTGAGATGGAATCTCAGTGTTTTTTTAATTTGCATTTCTTGAATGACCAGTAATATTGAACATTTCTTCATATATTTATTTTTATTTCTTCATCTAAGATGTGCATATGCATTTCAGTTGCCCATTTTTGGACTGAGTCTTGGAATTTGGGGGCCTGATTTTTTTCAATGCTTTATATGTTCTAGATATAAGTCCTTTGTCCAAGGAACACTTGACTAAAATTTTCCCATTCTGTGGGATTTTGCACTCTTAGTGATTTCTTTTGATATGCAAAACCTTTTTAAAAAGATGAGATTTTAGTTGTTGATTCTTTGAAGTACTTTCTGTGCAGTTTGTGTTTTGCTCATGAACTCTTTGCCTAACCCTACATCTTCAAGATACCTACCTTATCTTCCAGTAGATTTAGTGTTTCCGTTTTAATATTTAGATCTTTGATCCATGTTGACTTTAGTTTACTGCATGGTGATAGACATGGGTCTAGTTTTAGTCTTCAACATATGGAAAGCCAATTTTTCCATCACCATTTATTAAAAAGGCCATCTTTCTTCCAGTGAATATGTTTGGCCTCTTTGTCAAAGATAAGGTGGCTGTTTTCGTAGGTATGTCTGCATCTTCTAATCTGTTCCACTGATCTTGATTTCCGATTTCTTTTTTTCCAGTACCTTGCTGATTTTATCATGGTGGCTTTGTACTATAATTTAAAGTCTGCAATTGTGATGCCTCCTGCCTTTCCTTTAATACCCAAGATTGTCTTTGCTATTCTAGGTTTCTTATATTTCCAAATGAATTTTAGGAGTGTTTTCTCTAGATCTGTGAGGTATGTTAATGCTATTTTGATTGGGATTGCATTAAATCTGTGTAACAGTTTTGGGAATATGGCCATTTTCAAAATATTGGTTCTTCCTATCCAAGAAAAAGGGATATCTTTACATTTTCTGATGTTGTCTTCAGTCTCCTAGCCCTATGTTTCTATAAGTAGATAAAAATAGGTATGTGAGGCAAAGAGGTACTGCTCTCAAATTTCATCCATCACTTGCTGGGTGTCTGCTTTATGCTCACTTTTGTTAGGTACAGAAAAAGAAGTCATATTTTGTGGCCTCCCAGGATTCCAGATCTATAGACTAAATGGGAAAATGTCTGCTGTAGAAAGAATTCTTAATGATTTTACTCTTTTCATATGCACTGAAATTACCTCTTCCCTTTCAGCAGGACAAGTCCTACTTTGGGGTTTTACACACCTCTGGGAATGAGGGGCACATTTCACTCATCTATTTGTACTTCTTCTTTTAGCATCCATAGCAAACAATGGGATACAGTGGAGAGGGAAGTAAGCAAGGCTAGAGTAGCTTTTATAGTGATATTTAGCAGCTGAAACCATAAATTAATAGCTTAGGTTTACAGTGGTGAGATTCTGCACCCACCATGAAAAGTCAACTAAAGTTCTACTGGAAAAGCAGACTAGGGAGGGATTAGGTAGTAGGTCAGAAAAAATCCGTCTTCCACTTAATTGTGTCTATCTTCACAGTGCTAAATATACCTCTGTGACCTCAACAACCACTCATCCCAACAGAGTTTCCCAGCTAACCTTCTCTGGGAGGATTAATAAAGTCAGGCATTTTATTCCTGGAATGTAGATCAGACACTCAAGTACTTCAGCATCCAGGGGCAATGTCCAAAAGATGGAGCAAATGTATTTAAGAGATGAAACACCATAATCATTGTGACTGTTTTTCTCTTCCGTTATCTTTGTCCACATATGCTATGTTCTCCATAATCAACTTCAATTACATTTAGCTCAACAAGGATTAATAATTATTATCATTATGCTAGAAAAATAACAAATTCTTTTCTATCTCCATACTGCTTTTTATTTTTGGCTACACGCATTAATTAATTCCATCAACCTAGTCTGGTACCTCTTGCTCTGACTGTTTTCAAAGATCATTATGATGAAACCATGGGGCACAGGCACCAGAGGAGGAAGTAGAACTGTGTTGCCTTTCTACCTCTGAACCTCCTGTCATCATTTGATCATCTCCATGGCTGGCCTAGTCCTTCAGGCTGCTTTCAGCCCCCCAGACTAGATACCTGCTGTTCCTCCTTTCTTAATAGTTCCAGAGTCTTTGCTTCCAGTCCTAACCTCTTCCTATCTTACCTGATTCCTCCTAACTTCTTCACAACTTCCATGGACTTTTTTTTTTAATGTTGCATTTTGGCTTGTGGTTGAGTTTGCAACTCCTCCTAATTTAGCAACATCTGAAAATTTAATTAGCGGGTGGTTGTCTCCCTCTTCCACATAATTAATGAAGATGTTAAAATAAAACTGGATTAAGAATTTATTACACTATAATTTGCAGATCATTGCTACAGTTACTAGATAAGCTCTAACAAGGCAGGAGGGAGCAACTTGAGTAGGGCAGGGGTGGCTAAGCTATCTTGGTCTTTATTCTGAGTTGAAGACAATATGACACAGGAAAGAGCTCAGGCTGAGAGCTGGGCTGGCTGGGAATCTGTCTCTAATTAGTACAACTCCCTCATGACAATCCACCCCTAAATCCCAACATGTGTGCTAAACTTAGATACCAAGTAAATCTCAGCTCAAGTCACTAGGAAGCAAGAAGATGCTCATGTGAGAATGGAATAATGCAGTGATCCACTGAAAAAGGAAGGAACAGAGAAAAAAGAGGAATCTCACATATGTTTTACTGAATAGAGGAACAATAGTAAGAAGAAGTTATTCTTGAGATGGAACAAAATAGCCTTTGATCAAATCACATGACCCCAGAAAATACTTTCTCCCAAATATCTTTTGTTGGCTACTGAAAACAGCCAAATCTAGACAAAAATAATCATAAGGAAGGGGGATTTGTCACATTCAGAAACAATGATGTCTTTACCTCAGAACATTCCCAACAAATCTCACCATCTCTTATGCCTTCTACTGACCTTGGTCTTATTCTTCCTCCAGTGGTTTCTACTGAGCTGTCCCCTCCAAGATGAATGTTTATGTTGATCTCTTTTATTCCTTCATGACCTCTCATCTGTCTGCCTGACCTCTTTCAGCTTGACTGTTCCTTGGGCTACTGGGTCTCATGTCCTTCTAGAAATAATTTCATGAGGCCCCTTATCTGTTCCAACAGATAACCCAGTCACACACCAGATTCCTGGACATGCTGGGACAAGTGACTCTGCTCTGTCTCTCATTTTGACATTGCCATCTTCCTCCCACCAATCATGTCCCCCCATCAGGATGCAGACCTTGGAACAAGATTAAGCACACTTAAGGTAGACAGACACAGAATAGGTTGTTAGGGGAGCTAGTAGTGTCTTTAGTACAATAATCTTAGCTTCACAGAGAAAACATTAAAAGGTAGCTATGCCTGTGGAAACTTCTCAAGAAAATAAATGCTGAATAATATAATTCATGAATCTGAGTTGATTCCAAAATCCCTTTGTTATGTCCAATACATGATTTGGCAAATCATGCATGACTTCAATGCCTTGCTGGCTCAATATTGCAAATTCCAGGTCAAGTTTGGTACCAGACACATTAATTTCAATATTTGAGCCCTGAGTTCTTTACTTCAATGTACTGAGAAAGGAAACCTTGTTTTGTTAGAAAAGAAAAAAAAGAACTAAAAGACAAAGTAGTGATTCACGTGAGGGAATACCTTGAAACCGGTATAATTTATAAAACAAAATACCCTTAATATGACAGCAGTCAATTTAGCCCGATATAAAAGAGGGTCTGTGTTTTCTTTCATTTATATTTTTATGATACGTAATGTCTTTATAATTTCACCACTCCACATCAAAGCCGCCAACCGCTGAGCGCCTAAATAAGTAGCATGTGAAGAAAATGAATGAATTGCTAAATGTCCCATTACGTCCACAGAGAATATCCTTCTATTTGGAGTCAGGAATCTTAAATTGAGATGACAAATGAATGGTTTTCACTCCAATGGAGGGAGAGTTTTGGCAACTTTATTATGTTCAGCATTGGATTGGAATGAGGGGAAATATATAGAGAAATGAAGTTTTAAAAAATAATAAGTGTTTTTGCTATCTGGGTTCTGGCTCTGAATGTCAGTTCCTTTGTGAGACAGAGTGATGGGAACAGTAGGGGGCATAGCACATGCACAAAAGCTCCAGGGAGATTCAAGAGCTAAGGGCCTGTCACTGGTATGATTTCTCCAACACAAAGAAGCTATTTGGAGAATCTTAACAAGTTCCAACGTGTTTGGACCAACACATTAGGGCTGACATCAAAAATTGAAAAGCAAATAATGTATCGAGCTGGTTAAAGGAAATCACAATAATCAGCAGCTCTTAGGGTACTTAGCCACAGACATTCAGGAAGCCACCAGGCAGGGAATGAAAATGCAGGAGCAGAGAGGTGGATGCAGCACCATCCAGAGCATGGGGACTTGAAAAATCTACCCAATACTAGCTGGAGGAGAACAGGATGAACACTTCAGCAAAGGTAACACGAAGATTGCAGCAAAAGCCATAGAGTTCCATTTCATGGCCCTTAAGTATACCCTTTAGAGACTATTTAAAACTTCTATTTTTCATGTTCATATGGTCATCTGTTAGGTTTTTTTTCTTCTTACCATCTTCAGACCCCCAGGGACCTCCTCTCAGCATGGCGTTTTGTGGCATTCTTGATGATAGAAGAGAATTGGCTTACTGGCACACTGTGGTGGCTTCCACATCAGGGCTGTGGTCCCATGGGTGAGACATTCAAATACCTGTTCAAGAATTAACTGACCGAGAGTTCATAACCCAAATATATCAGAAGTACTTAACCTCAACTGTTGAGATCACAGCCCAGAGGTGAACAGTTAATAACTGAGTCAATTATTTTACTCCTTGAGAGGTTGCCACAAACGTGGGTAGAAACTGAGCCATGAATTGTGTAACCTATGTGCAGTCAAAGCATAATGGGAAGAACTTTAAGGTCTATATTTTAAAGAAAAGTGTTCAAACTCTTGGGAAAAAAAATCTAGAAAATGCTAAAGTTCACTTTTCCTGTTAAATGGAGAATATGATTTTAGTCTTTTATCTAAGAAAAATGTTCTCTCTAGAAAGCCAAAATGGTATTAAACTGTAGCATAAGGGTATGTAATTCAGAACATAAGCTTTGAAGCTAGAAAACTATTCTTTTAATAATCAATGGCAGACTGCTCCCTCTTTGCCTGTTTTCTAGTTACAGAAATAAGGGAATTAGAGTTAACTAGATATTTCTAAATTCCAATTCAGTATCAATTGGTATGGTCTTCAAAAATTTAAATGACAATGTCAGAACTCTCAGATAATGACATACTTCTATCAACTTCCTTGTCAGCAACAATCTGCAAAATATATAGAGGCACCATATAATGTCCTATGTGGTTTATGTGCCTTACCTAGCTTAATTCATACAATAACTTTATGAGCAGAATTACTAGTTCTATCTTTTGAATAAAGACAAACAAGTTTTCAGTATTATAGTTTGTGGGTGGCAGTACTGGAATTCAAACTTACATCTAATCCCAAAATTTGTGTTCTTAATTTTAAAACACATTATTGAGCATTCTAATTTTACCAATATAATAAGAGAAGTCTGACTATGAGTCCGAGAAGCAGAAATGTTTTCAATAATTATTTACAAAATTACTGAAGAGAAAAAAGCCACATGGGAAAGAGATAGCCATACAGTGTGGTATGTGAATAAGTGCCAGACAAAATAGATCTGTCAATATGAACTACAGGATTTCGAGAGGAAAAATCTTTATTGGTTAGATACTAGCAACAAGCTTGGTTGGAAAGGGTTTCTTTGTGTCATTAGATTTTTCAAAGGGAACAAAACAGACAGGAGACCATGGGAGGCTTTTTTAGGGAGAGTGGGTACATTCGCAAAAGCAAACACTAGAATTATTGTCATAAATGAGCAACAACGTAGAACTGGATTTACATTTTCCTAGTTTGATGGGAATTTATAAGCTTGTATTACAGTTTGTGCCTGGATGTACCCCCACAGCCTCATATGGTCATGGAGGGGGGGTCTTTCTAAGGCAGCTGAGTCTAGCATTTGTGATTGGTTCATTGTCTAGTGCTGGGATTGGCAGTGTGAGTACTGTATCCACCCCAGCATGGGTAGCTGGCATACAATATAAGGGAGGGAAGAAGAAATGCTTTCCCTTTTTTGCCCTTTTCACACTTTTCAGTTGTGGCCACCATGAATGGTCGCCCCTTGGAGCCAGCTAAGTATGGACTAAAACCAAAAAAAAAAAAAAACCTCATAAGCTAAATAAACCTTTCCTCCCTTCATTTTTGACAACAGGTATTTTGTCTCAGCAATGAGAGACAAATAACCAAGAAGGTTTGACATGTGGCAAAAGTTTTTAAAAAGCAGGTATATATTTTCCTTGTAAAAAGCATTCAGGGACAACAAATTCATTATAATTAATGATTAATTTATTTTTTAAAAAAAACCATAATCAGTATTTCTGGATGTACAATATTACGTGAGGTTAATCCTTTCAGGCATGTGATTAGTGAACAAGATGCATTAGGGTCAATCAAGAAATGCAGGTAAATGATTCTAACTTACCAAATCAGAATACTCAAAAATTAACTCTGGAATTTTCACATCATAAACTGTGCTATAGTATAAATTTCATCCAAAAAGATACATAATTTTTAAGTCTTTAGTATAATAAACTTTGACAAACACATACACCTATTTAACCTTTATCCCAACCAAGATACATATTTCTATCATGCCAGAAATTTTGTGCGTCCATTTCCAGTCAATTTCTCCACTGTTTCAGGTAAACATTAAAGTATTTTCCAATTACCATAGGTTAGTTTTGTCTTTAGGAGGAATTCATATGAGCGGAATGTTTTGATTTAGATCTAAAATGTCCCCCAAATATCTCATATATATGGAAAATGGTTGGGCCACAGGAACACTATAGCAAACTTGCTATTAAGAGCTGAGGCTTGGTTGGAGTTGGATAACTGACCTGGAAGGGTGCATTCTTGTCCTTTGATTCCTTTCTTCTTGTTCTCTCTGCTTCTTGGTTGCCATAGTTTGAACAGCTTTTCTCTGCCACGCCCTTTCATCATGTCATTCCTGCCTTGGAGCCAGCCAATCATGGGCTGAAACAGCAACCCAAATAAATCTCTCTTCCTTTAAATTGTGAGGGTCAGATATTTGTCCTAGTGATGTAAAAGTGGCTAATACAGTCAACACACATGCACTTTTTTGTGACTAACTTCTTCACAACATAATGCATACGAAGTTCACTCCTATTATAGGCATCAGCAGTTCGTTCATTTTAATTGCTGAAGAGTATTTCATTAAATATTTCATGATACGCTTATCCATGGCCTTATTAATATATCTTTGGGTGGCTTAAAGGTTTTTATTATTGTGAATGAAATCATTATAAACATGATTCTGTGTCATTTTATTTTTAAAAAAGACTTTTTTTTCATGTTACTGCTTCATGATTTTTTTAAGTGGTTGTACTATCTCATAGCTCCATCAACACTGCATGAAAGTTCCAGTTGCTCAACATTCTCATTTGATACTGTCAACTTTTTTATTTAGTTTAAACCCTTTAAGGTTGATTTTTTTATAGTTAGTACTTTTATATCTACAAGGTGCAAAGATTTTCAGTAGTAATTATAATTCCTTCAAAATACTTCCTCTTACAGTTTCTTCTGTGACCCACAGGATGTATAAAAATATATTTTAATTTCTAAATATTTGAATAGTCTTCTATATAACTTCATAATGATTTCCAATTTAATCCTATTGTGGTCAGAAAAATATGCTTTATAAGATTTTTGTTTCTTGAAATTTATGAGATACAATATAGGATTTCTTGATAACTATTTCATGAACAATTTTCCTTATGAGTTTTTAAGTATAATTCTTTTTATTACTTTTCCCTATTGCTCTAGGAATTACAATATGTATCCTTAATTTATGAGAACATCCTCAGAAGTAATACTTCAGCAGTTCACACTTCATATTTCAAACTGCCAAGTTTGCAAATCTATTATTACATTTTTATCTCAGCATACGTATGTTTTAATTCCACTTTACAATGCAGTTTTGCTTTGAATTATGTGTCATTTAAACAAATTCAGAAAATAAAAATTAAAAGTTGGTCTCATATTAACTCAAATTTACCACATTTCTTACTTTTCATCCCTTTTTTAAGAAGCATTTTTCCATTTGACATCATTAACCTTCAGTTTGATAACCATAACCTTAGTATTTCTTATATTGCATGTTTGCCAGCAAGAAATTCTGCTTCATTTGTGTTCACATGCCTTTGTTTCCTCGTTACTTTTCAGAATATTTTCAGTGCATGCAAATTCTTGGTTATTTGGTGCTTTGGGGTTTTTCTTTCTGCATTTTGACCATAATCATTCCATTGTCTTCTGGCCCTCATTGTTTCTCATGAGAAATCAAGCATTTTTCCACACTGCTTCTCTACCGTTGTAATGTGTTGTTTTTTCCTAGCAGCTTTTACCATGACCCTACATCTCTTATCTTTGATATTTAGAAGCTCAGCTATGATGTGCCAGGCATGGTATTGCTTGTATTTATTTTCCTACAGCCTTTTGTTACAGATGCAGAGAGATTACTTGTTCTTACCCTAGAGACACTATATTAGATCAGTAGTACAGCAAGCTATCAAATCTCTATACACTCGCTTAACTATTTTTATAGACACAAAAGATTATAAAATTAGTAAGCTAGAGCAATTAAACTAGTTTGTATATTATGGAAATTTAAGATATTCAAGAAAGCTAGGATATGTGTAATGATTGGGGATGAAGTGTAGCTCTTAGTTCTATTCCCCAGCACCATATATGCACACACACACACACACACACACACACACACACACATCTATAATATTTTAGAATATAAAGATATTCCCTAAAAGTAGACATTATTTATTATGAAAGTTCAGAAAGATACAAGAAACCTGTATAGTAGCATGTAAAAGTTAACTGGAAGTATAGTATTTATGTAAAATAAAAGATGACTGATACTTTCACTAGCAGACTTGGTGGGGGGCATAGTTCCAGTATAAGTGGTCATCTCTGAATTCTATTATGAAAACTAATTTTACTTCCACAAAACAAATATTGGCACCTCTACAAAAAACAAAATATAGAAGCGAGAGCACAAGCCAAAAATATATAACAAACTTCAACTGAAGGTCTCTGACCATTCAACCTTTATAACACAACTGTGCCCCTACTTTTCCCAGCACACACAACATGTGATAATCCTTTACTGAGCAGAAAACAAGTCCTAGAATGCTTTCCAACCCATTAATGAAATGCAGTAGCTTCTTATTTCTTTTAATGCAACATAACCTGGATGTCAGGTTGCATTAAGATGCCTTGGGTTACGATGACATAAACAGTTCAATGTAATGAAACATGACACTAAGAAATATGGGCATCGATCTGTGCTACTAATTTAAAGATGCATTGGGTTTTGCCTTGGTCTGTTTTTATGTCCTCGACCAGAAAATGACACATGGATAATGGGTATTGTCTGCTTAGTTGTTCCCAGGACAGGCTACGCAGCAGAGATTTTCCACTATTGACACATCCTGGGTATTGACAAAAGGGTTATCATACTCTCCTCCTCATAGGCTCTTGTCAAATGGTCATAATTTACATTAATGAGAATGGAATCATCTTAAAGACAGTCTTCAAGAAAATGGATTCCAATTGCATCTTCTTCACACTTCACTCTGCAATAGGGGTAAAATTTAATCTTAATTTATCCATGCAAACACTAAACTATGGGCAAGCAGCTACACCAGGGAAATGGATATAGAGATGACTAAGACCCTAACTTCATCTTGTTTTCTGAAACTTAGCAAAATATGTATTTCAGAGATATTATTATGTACAACCCTAAATGCTCTTCTTTAGAAACACAGAACTAATACAACAGGGATTTGGAATTAATTAGAGACTGAAAGGATGTAAAATTTCCTGCACTTTACTTACACTGAAACAGTACAGGCACAGCCATCCCAGCATAAAAACTGGAACTGAGCTGTCAAACTTGGAATTTATCAAGCACTTTCTTATCTATGAAGTGAGGCCTGAAAAATACCACCCATCGACCTAGGTAAAAAACAAAGAGTCATATTCTTTTCCTGAGATTATGAATGTGATCGTTCAAAAGATATTAGATATTCAAGCCTGAATAAAGCATAGATGTAAGTCTCCAACATACATTGGAATACAGATCACAAATTGGGACTAAATATAAAATTCATTCATGACTAGTGAAGCTGCAAAGTAGCACAAGAATACTCTGTTATTAAAAGATTTTTCCACAAACCCGAAAGTGTTGAATTCCAACAGACAGTAGAGTCTATGCATAATAGTAATTATTGTAAACTACAAACTATCTGAGGAAATAAATCTCCATGAAAGAGAATGAATACACATAAAACAATAAAAAGAGAGATAATTTAAAACATAGGAATTATTAAGTATAGTCAGGAGACTTTATAACCTCAAGTTATCAATATTTTCTTCAATTTTAGCATTTTCTATGTCTTATTTACCAGATGTGTGCCTATTTCAAAGTCTATAATTTTTTTCCCATGTTTCTTTCTAAAAACTTACTGCTTTAATTTCCATAGTGGTAAAAATGAAAATGTTTGCAATATATAGAAAGAATATATTTAAAACCTTATAAATAAATAAAGAATGCAATAAACTAAGACAAAAATATGAATAAATACTTTACCAAAAATGACATTAAATGATATATTTATAAGTTCATATATTTCAATGAGCCTAAATATCATTATTTATTATGAGAATGATCATTAAAACTTCTGTAGGATATTGCTACATACATACCAAAAGGAATATTTAACATTATAAAGACTGTCAATATCAAGGAATTCAAAGAAATTAGCATTCTTATTTATTAATGGATGAGATTTTAATATATTATAATCACTTTGAAAAAGAGTTTCACACTATTAAAACCAAATACATGTATAACTTATGGTTCAGCAATATAATTTATGGCTGTATATACAACCAAATATTCATTTCTACCTTAAAATATATTATCTTGGTTACTTGTCTCATTAGTGAGGCAAAATACCTGACACTCTAAATTAAACAAGGAAAGATTTATTTAGCTCATAGTTTGTGGCAGTTTCAGTCTATAATCAGCTGGCTCCTAGGCAGGGTAGCATGGCACAGGGGCAACACTAGAGGTGGCAGAAGACAACAAAACAACAAGAGCAGAAAGAGAAAAAAGCAAGCTTCTTTTCCTCCCTTATATTGTACACAGGCAATCCCCCTTCCAGGGTGGGGATAGCACTCACAAAATCTCCTTGGGCTTTTCTTGCACAGGATGAGGATATTTACAAAGTAAGGATCCTGGATCCCTGCTGAGTCTCCTAAATTTCTAAACTTCTCAAGTTGACACAATGTATCAACCATAACATATAAAAAATGATTATGACAGATTTGTTAGCAGTAACCAAATCAGAAAAAACAAAGTATCAAGTAACAATAGAATGGATAAAGAAACTGTGGCATATTTACATAATAAAATACTGCACAACAATGAGTTTTAAAAGTTAACTGCCTCGCATAGCAATATACTTGAAATTACAGATGTTGTATTGACCAAAAGAAGGCAGACAGCCCCCAAGACTATACACAAAAAAAGATTACATGGCCTCTGAAGTACTTTATTCATTATCATTGTATATAACAAATTTTCCCAGTCTTAGCAATTTAAAA
Source organism: Dolichotis patagonum (assembly GCA_004027295.1). Lineage (NCBI taxonomy): Eukaryota > Metazoa > Chordata > Mammalia > Rodentia > Caviidae > Dolichotis > Dolichotis patagonum. The sequence goes on along the minus strand of PVJX010001235.1, from coordinate 12,956 downwards.
CAAGAAGAATTTATCATCTCAAACTTGTACGGATCACAAGTCCTATTGTCTTAGCTGAGAACTGTGCACAGCTATAATCAAGGTGTTGGCAAGGGATTGGTTTTCATAGAGATCCACCTGGTAATGGATCTGCTTTGAAGCTCATTTGTGTTGAAGGAAAAATCAATTTTCCTACAGCGCTAAGACCTAAGTGTCTACCTCCTTGTTGACTATTGTCTGCAGGAAACTCTTAGCCCCTCAAAATCTTTCTGGAGGCTGTTTGCAGTTCCTTGTCACATAGCAACTCTTCACAAGTTGTTTTAAAACCAACAGCTTCTTTAAATACAGCAAGAACAAAGAGAAAGAGTCTGCTAGAAATATTAGGGAAAGCATTAGTATTATGCAGGTGAAATGTAGAATTCATTTTAAAGAGTAAGAAGTGACAAACAGTGTCAAATACTGGTTACAGGTCCAAGAACAAAGACTACAACATTCTTTTGGATTAGACAACAAAGGTCACTGCCAGATATTTATTTGTAAGAGCAGACTCAAGAAAATGAGAGAAACAAAAACTAGGAAGCAGAGTAAATATTCAGAAAGGAGAAAAAGTGACCAAACTGATGAACATAACTCTGTAGCATTCTTGAGGAGATAATTTCAGTTATATAAACACTGAGTTTATTATCCATAGACTTTCATTAAGTTTAGTACTCACTTCAACCACAAGAGCACATTACTCAGAGGTAAGACTTATACAAATGAGCACAGAAATGGACTTTTTATGTGGCCAAATTTAATTAGCTACAGGTTATAAACAAATTTAACCTTTACTTTAAAAACTAAAAATATTTTTTTAAATTAATAAGATAAAAGAGAAAACTGTTCAGTGAGGGAATATGTCAGGCAAAAGCTGACAGAATTTTCAGAACAAATGACTAATATATAATTATAGAGGAAATTAAAATAGATCTGTCATGAATTGACACATTAAAGTGATAATATATTTTTTACCAAAGCAAGAGTTGTAAACAGCAAAATAAAAACATTTAGTAGACATTTGCAGAATTCTGTTTCAAAAAACAAATAAATGCATAATGTATTCAAGTACATAAAAACGTTTTTAATGAAGTCAGGAAGCAAGTCTCAGGAATTTCAAACAGTGCCATAAAGGCCATATTCATTGACAACAATGATATTAAATTAAAAGTTAACAGGAGCAAATCAGTGAAAAGATTTTGAGTTTTTTAGTGGCTACTAAATAACCTGAGTTAAGGAAAAAATCACAGTGGAAATTATAAAAATGTTTAAAAAGTAGCATTTAGCTATAAAATATTAATTAAAAGTTATGATTGAAAATAAATGAATTCAGCATCAACTCAAAAGCCTGATAAGGAAAAGAATATAAAAAGTAGGAAAAAACAATGATAAGATCAGAAGTGAATTAATCAATTAGTTACTCAGTTATAATGCTTATAATTAAATAAGAAATAAGCAATAACAAGGTTCAACAAAATAAAACAGATGTCTTTGGGAAAATTAATAAGATAAATGAACTTACTGGTACAAGCAAAAAATAAAGATTAAAAAGGTGAAAATAAACAGTATTAGTAATTAATAAGAAACTCAACAACAGATACATGAGATAAAAACAATAGACCAATCTTAGAAAACCATTTGGAAGAATAAAGGATACATAAATTAAAATGCAAATATTTTTTCTTAATCATGAAAGAATATTACTTTAAAATACTATAATAATGCAATGAAAATATAAACTGTAAAATACAGAAAAGTATTCTAATAAAGATAAAATAGGAATGACAGAAAAGAAATGATCTATCATACAAGTTATTTCAAAGAAGCAAAAGCAACAGTAGGAACCAAATTTCTTTTTGTTATACTAGTATAACTTTTAACACATAAATTGAGCAAGATCATTTAAAAGAATAGTGCACTAATCTCTTTATGATATAGACAGTTAAATAAATCATCAAAAATTTGAAGTTTTTATATATTAAAGATTACATTATTATCAAGGAAAATATTATTTAAAAGTACAAGATTATCTTAACATCATAAATATGGATTTAAATTTACTGACAAATTAAAGGAGAAAATATTATAACCATTTAAGCTGACAAAGAACATCCACAGTTCATTCACATTTTAAAACCAAAGATTCCAATTGACACAGCTATTTCCCTTTAAGAGTCTTCCCAAAAGAGTCTAAAGCATCACATCGCCATATATGCGCACCCATGTTTATAGCAGCATGATTTGTAAGAGCTAACTTGGAAACAGCCCGGGTGTTCATCAACGGATGAATAGCTAAAGAAAATGTGGTTTTTATATACAATGAAGTGCTCCACTGCCATAAAGAAGGATCAGCTTGAGACATTTCAGGTAAATAGATGCAGCTTCAGAACACAATTCTATGTGAGATAAATTGGACATGTGTTTAACTATCAAAAAAAGTAAAATAAAATAAAATTTACCATGCTTTATCACAACCTATCTATGTATCCATTCTTTAATCTATGTTATGTACTGATCCATATTAAATAGTAATCATCAGTACAATTTTTCCACCTTTTATCTTTTTGTTTGAGTATCATTTCAGAATTTATTTCAACTTATACACTGCTTATTTTTGTCACTATTCGTTATTTTTAATTATTGCTCTAGAACTGAAATATAATACTTCAAATTTTACAATTACATGGAGCAAATATTGTATCACTTTACCCAAAATGTTTACACTTAAAAAGAATCTAAGGCCATTTACCATGTACAAAGTTATAGTATATATTATCTTATATATTATATTATATTTTATATTACATATTACATTATATTATATATTATATGTAATATATAACATATTACAATGTATATTATATATATATACTAAGTGTTTAAAAAATTGAAAGAAAAGAAAAAGTATGTCATGTTTTCATGGTTGCATATCATTTTTAATCTAAATCATTTTCTGAAAGTGCAACTTCATTGTTATGCTTTTGGCTTACAGAAAGAATAATTCAATTAAAGATTATTACAATATTCAAACATAGACCAAATTTACACATACAAGAATAATTTTCAAGAAATCTAACTGAGAAGAAAAACATTCTTAGGTACATGCTAGATTATAGTATATCAAAGAGAAAAATCATGAATTGAGATAGAGAAAAAAGTTACTTTTCGTAAAGGAAACAATAATTTGAATAAAAGTTGATCTTTTATCAGAAGCCATAGAGAATGGAAAGATAGAGGTGCAAAACATTGAAAGTTCTTTTCTAAAATTTATTTCACTGTTAAAGAATATGATGAACTTAGAAAAACATAAAATGAAAATATTTCTTAATAATAGAAACAAACTCAATTTTAATCTAAGTGAATTTTTCACTAAATTTTTCTGGAAGAAATGATACATTTCTTCAGAGAGTCTAATGATTCAATACCACTTCTTTAAAAGACACTTCTTCACTGAATATCATTTATACTTTTGTTGAAGATCAAATAGACATGTTTGTGTGGGTCTATTTTCTCATTTTTCAGTCTTTACCATTGATTAACATGTTCATCAGATCAATAAAGAATCTTAAATTATTAGACCTTATATTAAATCTTAAAACAGGTCAGTATAATTCTTCTATCATCTTTCAAACTCTTTTAACTACCCTAGTCCCACTGCATGGTTATATAAACTTTAGAATTATTTTGTCAATATTTTTATAAAATACACTGAGAGCTTGATTAAAATTGGGCATCCTTCCCCATACAATACTGAGTCTTTCAGCCTGTAATCAAGGTATACCTTTCCATTTGATTAGGTCTTCTTTCCTATAATTCATCAGCATTTTGCAGTGGTCACAGTGCAGAGCCTGCACAAGTATATATTTTATTAGATAGACACCAAAGAATCTCTTATGTTGCCTGTTTTTAAGTGTTTTTTAAAAAATTCTATTATCCATATGCAACTAGTGTAAAGAATAAGAATTTAACTTCATGTGTGGAAAATTATATTATGTAAACTTATTGAGCTTATCTTTGAAATTTTTTAGTGTTTTGAAAGTTTTGGGATTTTGTACAAAGAAAATCACATCAACTGCAAATAAGACAACTTCATTTCCTCTGTTGCAATTAGTCTCTCTCCCTCATCTTCTCTCTCTCCCCTCCCCCTCCTTTCCTATCTACTTCCCTTCTCCTTTCCCTTCCTTCCCTTCCCCCTCTTCTCTTTCTTTCTTTCT